>QEPC01014402.1:8502802-8534789 GCA_003113815.1 Sphenodon punctatus | reverse complement strand
GCAATGGAGAGACCCTGGCTAGCATGTGCAAATCTGCCCTCCCTGGGGTGCTAGGGGTTGCAACTAGGAAGGCCCTGGCTGGCACGTGCAAATCCTGTCCTCCGTGGGGTGCTTGGGATGGCAATGGAGAGACCCTGGCTGGCACGTGCAAATCCTGCCCTCCCTGGGGTGCTTGGGATGGCAATGGAGAGACCCTGACTGGCACATGCAAACCCTGCCCTCCTTGGGGTTATAGTAGCAATGGCAACGGGAGATGTGACCCTGGCTGGCACGTGGAAATTCTGTCCTTCTTTGGGTGCTGTGGACGGATGAGACCCTTGATGGCACGTGCAAACCCTGCCCTCCTTGGGGTGCTAGGGATGGCAACTAGAAAGGCCCTGGCTGGCACATGTAAATCCTGCCCTCCATGGGTTGCTTGGGATTGCAACTAAAATGGCCCTGACTGGCACGTGTAAAACCTGCCCTCCTTGGGGTGCTAGAGATTGCAACTAGTAGAAAGGCCCTGGTTGGCACATGCAAACCCTGCCCTCCTTGGGGTGCTAGGGATGGCAGCAGGAGATGGAGACCCTGGCTGGAAAAACCCTGCCCTTATGGGGGTGCGTAGGGAATGGGATGGCAACTGGGGAGTGGAGACCCTTGCTAGCCTGGCACATGTTTGGGTGGGGGTGCTGCTCATGCCAAAGCCCCCCACGCTATGGTACCCTCTCTCTCTGCAGCAGACATCCGCTGCTACCCAATGATAACCACTGTTTGTGCCTGACTGATGCCCACCACCCACGCACCCACACGCCAGTGAGCTCGCTCTAACGGAGAGAGCCTTTCTTGTCCTCAAAGTTAAAAAAAAAGTTTACAAACCTGGCAGAACCTCCTGAGCCACTGCTTGCTCCTCATCCGGGGAGCCGGGCACCACCAGCGGAGATCTAGGGGCAGCGACCTCCTCTTCCTCCTCCGCCTCCTCGAGCGGAAAGTTGGCCCCCACCGGGGAATCAGCACTGCAGCCTTCTTCATTTTTTTTTTTTTTTAAATCACGCAGCCAAAACACACAGTCACCCACCACACACCAACACTCACCAACCAGCAAAACAACACAGCCAAACCCAACCCAAACACACAAAACTAACAGCCACCCAGCCAAACACACACTCTCTCGACACACAGCTCCACATGCACTTGAATTTCTGGTTTCTGGCGTGATCACGGGCTCCCGCGATACTTTTTCCGAACGGCCTAACTGAACTTGACCAAACCGAACGGCCGAACCCGAACGCAACCGAACCGAACGGCCGAACCCGAACCGCGATCTGTTCGCCCATCCCTAGTGCACAAAGCATTGCACAGACCAGAAATGAGGCAGTGCATTCATCTATACACAACAGTGGCTACTTGATAGTGGCATATGCATGAGGCATGTGGAGAAATCAGAGGTTTACCTGGAGCTTGGAGATGATAGGTTAACCTGAAGGGCTGGGTACCCTACCAGCCACCATCCAGAGTGCTGCCTTTTCTTATGAACTGGTGGGCATCCTACTGCCCTCTACTGGATAGAATCAGAACTCATCCTTAAGGTCCACGCTGCTGCTGACAGATTATGGGGATTCTCTTTTAGCCCAGGGACCAGGACCCTGTGCATTAGGAGCAGGAGGATCGGCGTTCTAACCCACTGCTGCTTGCGACTGTGGCATATATAGCGTTCGCTTACATCAATGCCCTCTTGTTTTCCAAAGGCAATTTCCCCCTTTGCCAATGCATTGCAAGCTGCTTCCTGGGAATGGGGTTATAAGCAGAGGTATAAATGGGAGATTTAATACTCTCTCTCCATAGGCTCCCCTTGCTCTGAAGCAGGCCAGACCTCTCTGATGTATCCCTGTAGGCACTGGCCTTTAAACTCTAAGCTGTCTCAGCAACAGCCTTGCAGACATTCTGTCCACCCAGCCTTCCATCAAAGCAGCATCCTGGCCTTCTCCATCCCTGAAGAAATCCCATGAACAGTTTTCAGTTGGGGCACAGTCATTCAACCCTCAATGAATCCTCCAATCTGTTTTGGGGCTAATCTGTTCCAAGAGATCTCACACTGTTGCCCCCGCTGCTAGGGTCAATTCTCCAAATGGCTGTCAGTACTGCCCATGCCATGGTCACCTCATCATAACGACCCCGGAGAGTGGGAAGAGAAGCATCAGTGCAAAGCCAAGGGGAAGACTCGACCTGGGAGCAAATCCAGAACGCTGCTGACAATGGGTGTTTTTCGACACACATTTCTCCTGGATGTTTGCTGTAACATCCAGAACTTTCTGTGCGTCTAAATCACACATCCAGATATTAAACATCCAGATCTTTGAACTTCTGCATGAAACTTCTCCCAGAACGTGTGTAAAAGGTTCTCCTGGTAAACTGCTTTGCTCCAGGCAGCTGTGGTCACTTGGTTTCCATGGCAGCCCCTCACGTCTACAGCTGCGGCTACTTTAGGCTGCCTCAGGGCAGTGTTTGTGTGAAGAATGCATCCAGGAACTGCCTCAGGGCAGTGTGTGTGTGTGTGAAAAATGAATCCAGAACTTACTTGTGGACTTGTAAACCCAGAAGATTGAAACATCCGGAACTTTAATGTGTGTCTAAAAACGCCCAATGTTTCTCTGAGCCGGCAGGACCAGCAGATGTCCGCTAGAGCTACCGACAATGAATAACAGAAGGCATAGACAACACGCGCTCTGTGTTGTGGAGACATCTCTGCAGCTGAACAGGCCTCTGCAGAAAGAACTGTTGTGAGAACAAGAACTGGCCATGAGCTCCCAGAGCTGCTGAAAGCCAGAGAGAGAGAGAGCAGTTACAGACAGATGTTCAGCAAGGGCCAGCTGCATCAGTCAATGCTTTGCAGGACAGCTTGGCACTGGTCAAGAGGATAAAGGGATTCTTCACACACCAGGTCCAGCCTAGCGCTCTCACCCTTTAGAAGGTTCCTATAGCTCATCTCCCAAGATCAGTGCGGGTGTGTGTGTGGAGCTGGGGCGTGAGGGGGCAATATATATGTATGGGTGACATATACATGGAATATATGTATTCCATGCCCCCTCATATACACCTGCTCTACATTTGCTCAGTTTATATATTTCTACTGGCTACGCTACATGCCTGAGGAAGGGCCCTGGGTGTGTGGCCCCAAAAGCTTGCTTATTGCCACCAACAGCAGTTGGTCCAGTAAAAGAGATATCATTTGAACCACTTTGTCTCTTGGGTGACAGGAGGGAGGCCTCAGACAAAGGGAAGAGAGCTCATCTAAAAAGTCAGCAAGCCCCTGGACTAGATGGCCAGCTCTGCAATTCTATGATTTCCAATGTCTGATGACACTTAAACCAGGACAATTTTCTTCAACTTCAGCAAAAAACCATAATTTACTGGAGAGTCTAAATCAAGGGTGAGGACGCTTTCCCCTCCCTTGAGCCTCTTTGAAAATCAGCACCAGCTCTGTGGGCTGGAGAAGAGGTGGGGCAGGGTTGCTGAGAGGTGTGTGTGTGCTTAGGGAGGAAGGGAAGGGTCTATAGGTCATGGGCCTATGCCATAGATCCATCCCTTATTCTTGAGTGCATGGCCTCATCTCTGTTCCTTTCACCTGAGTTCAGTCTGTCAGTACTGAGGGTAGAGACTGGATCCGCAGGTCAGATCCAGAAACAGGGAAGGGGTCAAGTGGGGGCTGGATTTGGCCCCCAGACCAGAGGTTCCCCACCTCTCCGTCTTGCTGGCCTACTAAGATTGCTGAGAATAAAGTTCCCCACACCTCCCTCCCGGGTTCTGTGACCAGCCAAGGTTTAGCCAGATTCAGTTGGCAAAGATTCCCAATGAAATGTCCTCTCTCCTCACAGACAACCCTCAGGGGAAACAAAGAAGGGACAAATTTGGATTTACTTCAGCTGTTCAGACCCGACAGCTGTGTAGGGTGTCCATTATATTGACACAATGGCATCGCTGTTTCCTTTATCATTTTTATTTCATTGCTCTCTGAGGTTTGTGATACCCTGGAGCTCAGGAGCTTAAATAACACCTCTCCCCATATTGATTTTACCCTTGGCACAAGCTCATTTTTTTCCCCGTTTCAGTTCCTAATAGTCACGATTTTCACCTAGCTTCTTCCATTTGTCCGCTCTTTGGGCCTTGGCAGCAGCAGGCGTGAGAAGATGGGGCTGGAGCCCATGCCATCAGGGGAAGCAAGTGGGTACAGGGGCTGGTCTAGTTTAGTGGTTCCCAAATGTATTGGGGCAACAGACCACTGTCAACTGTCAAAATATTTCATGTCCCATGCGGCACCAACCACAGATGGCTGCAGCCTGTGATATGCTTATTAGCATGAACCTTTTCTGGTAAGGGAGGCAGTGGGCGATGGGGAGGGTGCAGCCACATGAGACGAGACCCCCCCGGGCAGACTACCACACATTGGGTAGCCTTAACCCACTTGGGGCAGCTGGGCCACAGGATGCAGTGCATCGTGTGACCGACCGGCTACCGCCAGTGAGCAAGGAGTGGCTGCCTGTGTGCGTGCCGGGGCCCTTTCTGCCCCACTGTGCAGCAAGCCCCGCAGCAAGGCTTTGAGCAGCGGCTGCTTCCGCCTGCCGTGTGCTGCCACGTCATGGCCAGGGTGGGAATGTGGTCAGGCTGGGTAGGGCCAAGCGCCCACTCATGTGGCCGGTGCCTCGGCCTGCTCTGGCTGTGTGGCAAGAGCTCCTACAGCGGCCTGGCTGCCCTCGGGAGGTGGGGGAGAGGGGTGTGGCTTAATGGGTCTGGTAGGGGTGTCTGCTCTACTCCTAGCCCCCTCCCTCCCTGCGTGCCCATCACCATAACACTCGAGTTTTGCTGCCACCACCAGAGCTCTGGGGTTAAGGCTGCTCTGGAAGCCCAAACCCTAGAGATTGCTTTCCCAGCGTAAGTCAAACTTCGGAAGCATTTGGGGTCACAGCACACACACCAGATGCTCTTGATTAGAGAAATCAAGATTTATAGTTTTGACTAGCTAAGTTAACCAATTTACAACAATACAAAAAGGTAGGAAAAGGCCTTGAACTCGTGAGCAAATATAGGAAAATACAAGCAGGTATGGTAACCGTTTAGAGCGCATCTAAGCCTAAATGCTTCCTAACCCTGCTTCTCTGCATCGATGGAATTACTCACAGTATCTTTCACTGCATGGTAAGCGTGGATGTCTTAGCTCTGCAGGGTTCGCTTCTTTCCCAGATGGATGGAGAGAGCTGGGTGTTGCAGGTTGGTCCAGCACAGTTACCGGCTGACCATGAGGTCTGTGTGTCTCTGGAAATTCACTAGCCTTTCTTAAAGGGCAACACTAGCATCTCAGCTATTGGCCCACAGCCACAGGTGACCCTGCTCAAGGTGGCCAATCAGTTAGGTTATCTGACCTAGGGTTCCTTCTTTGGTAAGGTATGTAAGGTGTGGTCAGTCAGGTGGGCTAAGGTGAGCTCATCTCCTTATATGGTCTGGATATTGGGTTTTCCTTATATGGTCTGGCAGAGTCTCTTGCCTTGGATCAGGGAGGAACCCAAGGGGTGATCTAGCCAGAAGGGTTTCTCCACAAGGGGCGCCCATCTTCCCAGCTCTCAGTACTTGCCCCGCAGTGTGGCAGCTGCACTTGCCCGTCATGGTCCCCACTGGGATTGAGCCCCAGAAGCTCGTGTGGCTACCCCATGCGTACGTGCGCGTGTGCGTGTCAGAGCCGCTAGCTGCAGATGCCACCAGAAGCGGCTGCAGCGGCACCGGAAGCCTGCCCGCAGCATCGGGTTGCCAGGGCAACCCAACCTGATGCCAGCCCCACCGATCCCCAGCCAGGGACCTCACGCAACGTGAGGTCAGTGCTTGAGCCAGTGCAGCACGCCGCACGGCTGCAGGCACGCAAGGGGGGCGGAGTCTGCAGTATAAACCCCAGCGCGGTGAGACACACGGTGCCAGTAATCAGAGCCTGAGAAGCTGGCCCCTACCTAATCTAAGTGTGGCTTTGCTTTGTCTTTGTGTGCCTTATTGAGAGTTATAGTGGTTACAATTGTGTTTTGGTCCTTGTTTACTGCCCTGTGACTGAGTGCGTGGTGAGTGCAAAGAATGTCAGTCCCTTCCCCTTCCTGGGGGTCTTCCCCTCTCCCTTTGAGAACGAAAGCCCTATTCCCTGCCCCACTGAACCTAGGTCCCTTCCTCCGCAACCCCACACCTCCGTCACCTGTTTTCCCTTCCTTCGTGGACCGTTGTGTGACTATGGTGTACATGTGTGGTGTGAGGCCATACTCTCACTGTGCCCTATGACTATAGAGGCCGGATCTCATTGAGATCTAAAGACCAGAACACTATCCTGACGGGCTTGTTTCCCAAGTACCTCCTAACAGAGCATGGTGCTGAGCTCCTTGTACATGGGTGGGTCTCCTCAGAGCATTCCCTCCCTCTCTCGCTCCTCTTCTCTCCCTCTCTCCCCCTCCCCCATGACAATGTGTGTGTGAGAAAGAGAGAGAGCATGTGTGTTTGTGTGTGTATGTGATAGAGAGAGAGCATGTTGTGTGTGTGTGTGTGAGAAAGAGAGAGAGCATGTATGTTAGTGAGTGTGTGTGTATGTGATAGAGAGAGCATGTTGTGTGTGTGTGTGTGAGAAAGAGAGAGAGTGTGTATGTGTGTGAGAGTGTGTGCATGTATATATGTATGTATTTTTTTGGTATGTGTGTGTGAGAGAAAGTGTGTGTGCGTGTATATGCGTGTGTGTGTGCGCGTGTCCCCCTATTTCAGTGTTATTTGATTTCCTGTCCTACCTCTCACTCCATCCCTGTTTCCTTGGATGTGTGAGGAGGGAGGGTTTATGTCCCTCTTTGGCTGCTTTCTTTATTGGGAGGTATGTATTTAACAAACACAAATGCAAAGTACTGCACTTAGGAATGAAAAATCAGAAACACAAATATAAGAAGGAGGATAACCAGCAAGGCAGTAGCATTGGAGGAAAAGATCTGGGAGTTAATGATGGACCATAAACTGGACATGAGTCAGCAATGTGACATTGTGGCAAAAAAGGAAAATTGCATTTTGGGCTGCATTAACAGGTGCATCGTTTCCAAGAAGCAGGAGGTGGTGGTGCCACTTTGCCCGGCACTGGTGAGACCTGATATCCTGGTCAGTTTGGGACACCGCACTTCAAGAAGGATGTTGAAAACTGGAGAAAAATCAGAGGAGAACAACTGAGATAATAAAGGGGCTGGAAGCCAAGCCACAGGAGGAAAGGCTGAAAGAATTGGGTATGTTTAGCCTACAGAAAAGAAGACTAAGCGGGAACATAATACCAGTTTTCAAATATCTAAAAGAATTCCACCAAAAAGACGGTGAACGTTTGTTCTCTGCTGTCACAGAAGCTAGAGCAGGATGGGAATGGGCTTAAATTGAAGCAAGGGAGATTTTTTTGTTAGCTTGGGGGGGAAACTTCCTAGCTGTACAAACAATTGGTCAATGGAATAAGCTGCCCAGGGAAGTTGTGGGAACTCCCTCCTTTGGATGATTACAAGCATCTGCCTGCTGTGCTGTTGGCAAAGGATATTCCACCTTGGACCAGGGGGTTGGGCTAAAAGAGCCTTGAACTTTACCGTTCTAGGATTTGCCCCACAGACTGCTGCCTTACGGTTAACCTCATCCCCCCTGCAGGTCAGGACTGGCTGCCCCCTGGAGAGTGCTGCAAGCTTGTTGATAGTAGTGACATAAAGCAACTCTGTTTAAGCTGGAGGAGCCGGACAAGCCAGCTTCATTCCCCAGCACGTGGGGGTTACTTGCTAGTACACAAGAGGCTCTGGACCAATCCCCAGAGGGTGAAGGGAGCCAGCAGCCTGCAGAAAGCTCAGCCTGAGAATCTATCTGACAGGCTCTGCTCGCTGGAACTGAGACAGACAGGCAGAGAGAGGCTGAGAGGGAGGGTGACAGCCAGCCAGCCCAAGGCCCGGCCTGTCAGTCCATCTCTGTGCACATCTCCCAGGGAGGGAGAGCCTGTTGCCACAGCGCAGCGGTGCAGAAAGTGAGAACGTGGCTCCCGGACAGTGCTTGGCACTTTCCACACAACTGCACCAATTGGGGTCTAGGCTCTTCTCTGGGGTGAAATTCAGATACATCAACATTTCTGCTCTCAGCCCCTCACTCTTTATGGCTTTTCTCCCTCACCCCCTTTAACCTTCCTCCTTCCTTCCTTCTCTCCCCTTTCCCTATCTCTGGATGCCCTCCTAGGCCCAGCTCCCATCCCTTCTCCTCTGCCCTCTGTTCACTCTTCTTTCCTCTCAGTATCTCCCCTCCCACTCAGGGACCCCCTTCCATCTTGTCTCCCCCCCCCCTCCCGCCCCATCCTACTAAGGTTGCCACCTATGCCAATTCTTAAGGAACACTTATGAAAAATACATGTTGCAGGGCCTGCATCGGCCCTTTAGGCAGGCCCTGCAACATGTGTTTTTCATAAGTGTTCTTAAAAAATTGGCATAGCTGGGAACCCTATGCCCTGCCCTCCTATTTCAGTGTTATTTGCTTTCCACTCCTTCCCTGTTTCCTTGGCCCCCTAAATTGTTACAGCAGTGACTCCCTCCCACCCCCGTCTGTGCCCACTACCCTGTCTCCCATGCCCAGTCCCCCTGGAAGAGTGCAAGGCAGCTGGGCTGGCATTCTCCTCCTCCTCGCACCTCCCAGATGAGTTACAGCCAGAGAGTAGCACCTGCTGTGCACCCTGGGATGCCGTTTGCCTTTTTAATGTCTTCTTGTTTTCTTTCCAGGATAACAAGGGCACAAGTCAGGAGCTGTCAGGGTTCATTTCCATCCCAGTGCAGATCATTATGCTGACACAGGCCAGCTCCCTGCCTGCCTTAGGAAACAGGGGGCCTTTACTGCTCAGGGGAGCCAAGCTCAGGTGTTCCGGTGCTGTCCAGGGTACCAAGGAGAAGTCCTGGGGACTCTGGGGACCTTCTAGCTACTCTCTCTTTGAGGAGTTAAGTGCAGATTCTGGAAGGGGTTATTCCTCTGCCAAGAGAAAAGAAACTGGGATGCGTTTAATAAAGCACGAGCTGGGGAGGTTTCTGGGGAGAGGTCACCACAAGCTAACGGGAACAGGGAAAGTCTGGGGAGGGAAGACTTGTGGTTAGCTCATCTGTGCTCCCAACTTCCGAGCACTGATAGCTTTATTCTGGCTGCACCTTTCTGAGACAGGAGAGCATTATCACCCCTCTGGTAGAGACAAGGAAACTGAGGCATGCAGAGAAGAAAGAACTGACGACAGAGCGCCCACGAATCCTGGGCTAGGGCCCTCCGAGCCCTCAATGCCTCTCACAACATTGCCGCTCCTTGGAGGGCAGTGGCGATGCATGCCAAAGAGTGAATGCATTTCAAATATACTTCCTCCTCCTCCTCCCTTACCATCGTAGTCACTGAGAAAGGGGAGAGTAAATGCAGCTATCAGAGAAAACATAAGAAGAGTGAGACCAAGGGTCAATCTAGCCCTTCATACTGTCCCTGACTGTGGCAGCTCTGGATGCCTCAGAGAAGCACACAACTGGTCATAATGGGGTGAGCCTTTCCTGACCTTCACTCCCAGCCTCAGAAAGTCAGAGGTCTCATCATCACCCATAGGGATTGATTGATTTAAACAGTTTTCTATCCCGCCACTCCTGCTCCAGGCAGCCCGGGGCAGCTCACATCGTAAAAACACCTAAAATCCGCAACCCAATAAAAGAGAAGGAAAGCAGAACCAACCCCCCTGCAACCCCAACCCACCCCTCCCACACCCCATCTCCCTTGCCAAAAGCCAGGCGGAACAGCCAGGTCTTACACGTACGGCGGAAGGAAGGGAGATCTGGGGCCAACCGGGCCTCGGCCGGGAGGGAGTTCTACAGCCGAGGTGCAGCCACCGAGAACACCCGCTCCATAGTGGCCCCCCGGGCCACACGGGGACCTTGAGAAGGGTGCTCCTGGTGGACCACAGAGGTTGCTCCAGGGCACGGGGAATAAGGCAATCCTGCAGGTAAGTCAGACCAAGGCTGTATAGGGCTTTATAGGTCAAAACCAACACCTTGAATCAGGGCCAGAAGACTATCGGCAGCCAGTGCAGAGCCCGGAGCACCGGTGTAATATGCTCCCGGCGGCCCAACCCCACAAGGAGACGGGCCGTTGCACTCTGCACTAGCTGCAGCCTCTGAACCATCACCATAGGTAGCCCCACGTAGAGCGCCTTGCAATAGTCCAATCTCAAGGTAATGAAAGCATGGATGATCGTAGCCAGGTCACTATCTGAAACATACGGTTGAAGCTCTCACACCAGATGTAATTGGCGGAACGCACTCCTCGCCACAGTCCCCACCTGGGGGTCCAGGTGAAGCTGTGAATCAACGAGCACGCCCAGACTGCGAACCTGGAAAGCCAGGGGAGGACGAATCCCATCAGTGATGGGAGCCACCACATCCACTGCCTTACCTACTACCATCACCTTCGTCTTGACGGGATTCAATTTCAGTCGGCTCGCCCACATCCAGTCCCCCGCAGCCGCCAGACATGTAAGCACTGATACTGCTGGGTCTGGGTCAGATGAAAAAGAGAGGTAGAGCTGGGCCTCATCAGCATATTGTTGACAACGCACCCCATACCGTCTCACAACCTTACCAAGCGACTGCATATACACGTTGAACAGGAGAGGGGACAGAATGGGGCCTTGCGGGACTCCGCACGGGAGATCTCGATGTAGTAGCTAATGTATCTGAGTAGTGACCTGTTGATAGCTTTGGACGTCAGGACCAAGGCCTTGAACTGGCAATGGAGCTCATTTGCCATGAGGGATGTGGTTGGCCTGTCCCTTATTCTGATACTGGGCTGCTCTATCTGGCAAATGCTAGTTTCCTAAAGTGTGGAATTTGTTGCCAGAGGAGGTGGTCAAGGCCAGTAGCACAGGTGGGTTTAAAGAAGGATTGGATAAAATCTTGCTGGATAGGTCCATTGATGGCTATTAGACAAGAAGGTTTAGGGGACATAACCTCTGACTATTGGGAGTTGGGTGTGAACAACAGGGAATGGATCTCCCCATTGTGAGCTGTTGGATAATTCTCAGAAGCGACCGAGATTGACCACTGTCAGAGACAGGATGCTGGGCTGGATGGACCCAGTATGGCACTTTTTATGTTCTTCTGTACAGTGGAGCTGAGAGGTCACTGCTTCCTCCATGAGTTTGGCAGGACTGTGAGGCTAGAAAGAGAGTGAAGACGGTGGTGATTTTCTACATCCATTGTTGGCTTTGGCAAGTGTCAGGCTGAGTCAAGGCTAGGAGGCTTCCTTCTCTGAAGAAGCCACGGTTGTTTCTGTTTGTAAAAAGAGGTCTTTTTGCTCTGCTAGCTTCCACTAGCCAGACCCCCACCTGAGAGACCCAGCGTGCTCTCTCTGCCAGGAGTAACCACTGGGTTGCTGCTTGACCATGGGGTAGAGAGAACTCTCTGTTGTTTTCCTTGCCTCAGAGTCTCCTGAGTGCCACCAGACCCATCCCATGTCCTGAGAGATGAGTCAGCAGGACATCTCAAGAGCCCTAGTTTATGAGGGATGCGACAAGTTTGAGTCATGACGTAGAGTCTTGCACAGAAGGCAAATGCCAACAGGATGAGGCATCGTGATGTGATTATCCTCTTCCGCTCTCAGTTGTACCAGAACGGTGACCTGTGGGCTAATCCCACTGGTAACTGGGGCAACTGATGGATAAGCAGATCAGCTTGCAATTGTATTTCACCCACATTTACTGAGCCAAAAAAAGTTCAAGTCCATCAAGCTGGTGTCATTAAAGCATACCAGTTTCTGTGGCCTACAATGCACAAGGGAAGGACATTGCCAGCACCACCCCCAAACACCTTTGACTTCTCCAACCCAATGGATCAAACACCCAGTCATAACTGAGTGAGTGAGAGGCAGCCACCGAGGCCGCTTTTAGACGAGACACATTTGCGCATGATTGTTAAAAAATGCGCTTGTTTTAATGCTCGTTTAAACACTTAAACTGTTTTAAATGTGTATTTGCCTTGAACGTGTAAAAGCTCAAACTGTTTTGAATGTGGTTTTTAAATAATGCTCATTTTTAAAGAACGGTTTTGGCATCCCCAGATCATCAAAGATGCTCAAAACCGGTTTTAAAAAATGTGCATTATTTAAATGCGTATTTACAAAACCACATTAAAAGTGTCTCGTCTAAAAGCGCCCCGAACGTGAGACCAAGCAGGACTTAGAACCCACAGTCTTCAGGGATGTAGTCAAGTGTCGTAACCATTCAGCCACCTTCACTAAGCCACCATTAGCTTCCCTTTGAAGGGTGTGTGTTGTGTGTATAATTGAGGGATGGTTTGGCTTCATACAATGTGTAAACCCTTCTTTCCCTACACAGTGCCCCCTCCCACACACCCACGGCTTTCAGTTCTTACGTTTTAGAACAAGTCTCATGGTGCAAGCGATTTCTCAAATCATGAGATTCGCAACAAAGAGTGATAATCATGTGCAGAGCCTCAAATGCAGCCCCCCTCCCCATCCACACGCTCTCTTTGTAAGGTTTAAAATAAACTCCATCTGGAACCCATTCAAAGGCTAATGTGCATCCTCTCTTAATTATTGATTTGTTTATTACAGACACTTTGGCAGGACATTCACTGCAGTGGGCATGCCAGCCTCCCCTTCCACTTGATCAGCGCTGGGGCTTGAGCGGAGAAGGAGATGTTGGCGTGGGGGAAGGGACAGGCCCCCGGCACAAATTGTTGGCATTGGCAGCATTGACTCTTCATTCCCCCTGCAGCCAGGGCTTGTTGGCTGGAAAGAGCTCCCAAGACACAAAGGTTAATCTTCATTATCCATGAACTGTGATAATTCCTCATGCTCTCCCACGGAGGGAATAACAAGCTCAGGACTTGGCTACTGTCAAGTCCCTTGCCCCATTTTGAAATGGAAAGGAGCCCCCAGGCTGCAGACCCCTTGGCAGTGTCCGTCCCTCTTCCTTTCCTTAATACAGTATCACCTCGCCGTGCGCAAAGCTGAGTCTCAGGAAGCTTGGCACGCTGGATCAAAACACAATTATACCATTGAGCACCGAGGCTGCTGTCATCTCTGTGCAGGGAGAGATTAGATCCTACACATTAGCGTGATGGTTAACGACGCTGCAAAACTGCTATTGAACAGGAGCACTGGCACCATGGGAAGCACGTTTAATGTATACACACACACACAAGGTCCCACTGTACCGGGGTGGTTATTAGCTTGTCACTCTCTGCTCCAGAAGCTCAGACTTTCACATAATACTGGGGAAGCGACAACATAGGGAACTAGAGACTCAACCAGCCATCAGGGATCTTCATTCAAAAGCTTCCTCCAGTGCCATATGGTAGAACTGAAATTAATATTCATAACAGACACCAAATTTGTTGAATTTGGGCTATTTGTTTTGGATCTGATGGCGAGGATCTGAAGCACTATCTCAGTCCCTATTTGCCAAATGAAGCAAATATTTGTTTTAAAACATTTTATTTTGGGTATTTGGGGTTATTTCAGTCATTTTGCTCGCCCATTTTCTGTTAATGCTTTTTGGCACTTTGGTTGCTTTTTAAGAGTCATTTAGCACTAACTAAAACTTTTAAAAAGTGAATGAAATACTGAAAATAAATCTCTGGATTATAAAAATAACTGAAAATGGACTACTAAAATCATCCAAAACCAAAATATTCAAAACAAAGATTTGTTTTGGACTAGAGATGAAACGATTAGGCACGTGAATAACGTGGACTGCTTTTCACCAACTCCACCTGGTGAGGAGGCTGTGGCCTTTTATTGAATTAGGTATTCGTTTCAGCTCTAAATTTCAGACAGAGCTAGAGTTCAGATATTTGGAAGGGGAACGCAAAGTGTGAATTGTATTTGCGAATAGTAAATTGCCTGCTTCTTCCAGCTCTGATTTAATCTCAGGCATTTGGAGGTGTAATGCAGGAACAGGCCAAGAGTCTGCATAGCCTATTAAACCATGCCTGCCACTCTAGAATAGGCAACGGTCCTGCACCTCCACTGACCTATCTGCCTAACTAGCCTGGCAACCCTGCTGTCAGCACAGCGGTGCGCACCAGGCCAATGAGCCAGCTAATCTGATGGGATGCCTTTTGCTGTACAAAGTAGCAGATCAGATCAGTGGCCACTTCTTAGCTCCTGCTATGCTGGACCAGAGATGCGGCCCAGACCTTTTTAGTGACCTAGGGTGCTTTTGATCAATGTAAATGCTTAAAAAGCAGAGCTAATTATGCATTAAAATGTCTGCTTCCAACCTTCTTCACTGTTATAACCTCATGTTATTAGCTGGGGGGAGGACCTTGGTTCTAGTCACGCCTTAACCAGAAACTCACTGGGTGACCTTGGGCCAGTCATAAGAATCTCTCAGCCTAACCCACACCACAGGGCTGTTGTGAGGATTAAAAGTTGTGTTAAATTGTTATGTGTAAAGCACTCTGAGTGCCATGGCGCTATATAAAAATTATGATGATGATGATGATGATGATGGTATGATTTTAAGAACAAAATCGAAATACATGTAACAACAGCGCTGGGTTCAGGGAAATTTGGGGCTATGTGCAAAATGGTGGTGTGAACTCCCTCCTAACACAGATCCATCTGATGGACTCACACTGACTTGCTTATTAGAAAAAGGGAAATGCTTCTGGGATTAAATTTTGATGTTCAGTTAGTTAAGCATAACATCCCCTTCAGGGGCGAGAGCTGCCTCCACTGCAGGCGCATATGTTATTGTTTTTTGTTTATGCATGGACCCCCCATGTGTTGGGGGTGCCTTCCTGAATTGCAGCAGACCCACCAGAGGCCGGGACTCTCCACATTTGGAGCTTTGTGGGGCCATATTTGATGTCTGGGCATGTCACACTCATGCTCTCCTATTAAAGATTAATTATTGACTCGCTTACCTCCCAATGTTTCAAGCAGCCAACGAGAGACAAGCCCCTCCCTCTTGACCAATAAGTTCCACCCCTCCATGAATAAGCCCCACCCTCTCACACGCTTACACATACATGCAAACACCTCCCAACATTCCCGGTGCGTAAGAGGGACCGAAGCTCTCCTGCGTCTCATTCTACTTAGTTTCTTGTCATTCCATCATCTTCTCAAATGTTTTTCCTTGAGAGGCAACAAGGAAGTGTTTGAAGACCGGTCTTTTTGTCTCTCTCCTGAAAGAGGAACTTTGGCCCCTGAAAGAGGGACAGTGAGATTCATCGCCCAAAGAAGAACTGTCCCTCCTTAATAAGGACTGTTGGGAAATACGCTCTAGGTATTGGCGGCCCCACAACACATACAACCCTCCCTGTGTGGTCGTATGTGTTCCATGCAGTCGTGCTTAACAAGCAAATGCCCCCTAATGACCTGAGTGGTAGGTGCATATTTAACCATCCAACCTGCACTGGGTAATAATCCTTCCTGCAAATACAATATTGTGCCTCATCACACACCCAAGCCTCTGTCTCATAGGTCTAATCCCTGCACGTCTTCCATGTGCTTTTAATTAGATCTCCCTCGTGCCAGAGCTTACAAATCCCCCTCCTAGAGACGCTGTTGGAACGCGAATAGGAGGTATCCTGTCCACCTGAAATGGGGGAGCTCTGATTCATCAGCTCTTCCGACAAGTCTCTTTGCCACCGTTAATGCAGCCAAGCTGCCTTCTTTGATTAATGTCTGTTGGATCTAAAGGACCAGACAGGATGCATAGGGGTGGATTACCTGAAAACTCCATGCCCAGAATGGCAGTCACTTCTTTCCAAACTGCCTGCAGTCCTAAAGCACGTAGACAGGGCTGGCCTTACAATTTACGGGGGCCCTAGTGGCCCCTCCCTTGTGGTCCCACCCCCCTGGGGCCCCTCTGGGAGGGAGTGCCCCCCATAATTCCCTGGTGAAAACAGAGGCTCCTGTGGAGCCCCCCAGAAACAGTGAGGCTAGTGTGGCCATACCTCTCCTTTAAAAGAGGACGCTTATGAAAAATACATTTATTTATTTATTTATTTATTTAAAATGGCTACCCTGCCCCTCCTGCCACAGGCAGCTTGGGGCGGCTTACAATCACTAAAAACATCAAAGCTAAAACAACACATAAAAGGAGGAAAGCTATCTCATCCCAACCCCCCCAAACCCAATCTTCTCCCCTCATCACCCATCTCCCCTGCCAAACGCCTGGCGGAACAGCCAGGTCTTACAACTTCTTTGAAAGGAGGGGAGATCCGGAGCCAACCGGGTCTCGACCGGAAGGGATTCCACAGCCGCGGTGCTACCACTGAGAACGCCCTCCCCTGTGTGCCCCGCCCCCCCGGTAGACTCAGGGGACCTCGAGCAGGGCACCCCCGGATGACTGCAGGGGGTGAGGCGGTCTCGCAGATAGGTAGGGTCCAGGCCATTTAGGGGCTTTATAGGCCAAGACCAACACCTTGAATCGGGCCTGGAAAACCACCGGCAACCAGTGCAGAGAGCGGAGCACTGGTGTAATATGCTCCTGGCGGCCCAGTCCCACTAGGAGACGGGCCGCCGCATTCTGCACCAGCTGCAATTTCCAAGCCGTTCCCATGGGTAGCCCCATGTAGAGCACGTTACAATAGTCCAGTCTGGAACCAATGCACTGGAACCAATGCAGCCCTGCAACATGTATTTTTCATAAGCACCCTCTTTCAAAGGGGAGGTACGCCCCCCCCCCCCCCAAGGGAGGCCTAGGGCGGTTGCCCTAGGTTGCCGTGTGGTAAGGCCGGCCCTGCATGTAGACAAGGTGTCTCATATGGCTAGGAATCAGCTGACGCAATGAACACGTTTGGGTGGCTGTAACAGAACATACTAAGTTTGGCCCATGGGGTAAATCCCTGCAGAGGTGCAGCTGCAGCCCTTACGGAGTGAGCCTGGCTCAAGCAGGCATCTGGCCCTTGAAGGGTCTGGCTGACCAGTAAAGGGATGCTCAGCTGGCTGTGGCTCTGCCTGGCTGCTGGGAGCTCTCTCTATAAAAAGGCTGAACTGGAGACTCAGAGGCCTAGACCAGACCACCAGGGAGAGGCAAGGAGAAGGCAGAGGGCTTTGCCTCGGGCAAAGGCTTGCCTTGTGGGCCCAGAGCCTGGCCCAGCCCCGGGAAATGGCTGGCATGGGGACCAGTCCTGGGGTCTCAGCCAGCAAGGGGAAGCTGGCTGGCAGGGAACGCAAGGGGCCGCGGGGTTGGATGCGGGGCTGTGCTAGCCGGTCGGGGCCCCCAGAAAACTGTGTCTGCACTGAGGAAACGTTCTGGCATATACAGCTGAGTGGAAGGTTTGGCACATTGTAAATGAAAGTGCACTTGGGGAGAAAAGCGCTGGTTTGAACGGTTTAGGGCAACGATCCTGAGAAGGAACTTAACCAAATGAGGTGCAGCCCTGTAGTGGCAGTCTGCTCGCTCTAGTTTTGTAAAGTGGAAATAATCCCCTGGAATCATTTGTGTTTCTTTTATTTCTTCCCCACCAATTAATGTCCATTTTTCAAGAAAGATGCCTTCCTTACAACTGCTTTGGGTAGTAGCCATGTCGTCAACAAACTGGAAGATGCAAAGGCTGGCTACAGATGGAAGCTGACTCCACTGGGTGAGTCCTCATCAAGGGGATTAAACTGGGGACCTCTTGCTCCATGTGCATGAGCGTCTAGTCTACCCTCTGAGCTAAAAGACCTGGCTCTCTCAGTGCTGTAAAGTAGGCTCATGAATCTGAGGGTGGTCTGGCACCACCACACCACTAGAGGGGGCCAGCATGCTGCACCCTCTATGCTACACTAGCAAGGACAGACTGACCACACAGAATTCCACATGCCCGCCAAACATTCCTATAGCAGGAAGGACCCCACAATGCCATTTTGCATGGAGCCCCCACCTTCCCTGGATTGGTCACTGGGGTAAACACTACTGTGTGTCCTAAATTCAGGTCATCTAGCAGGAGAGAGAAAGAGCCATGCGTTTTCAGACAGATTATTCTGTGTGAAATGCAAACAATAAAAATAAAATAAATCCGAGCAGCTCCCATCAGACAGAGGAGTCTGTTAAGAATTAGTTCGACCCACTTTTACGGTCCGCCTGGGTTTGTAGGATCCCGTACGTGCATGTGTCAGCTTTGGAGCCAAGGAAATACTCCGGGTGAGAAGGATTTGATTCTGCAGTGAGCTGTGATTTATCCCAGAGACTTGGTAGTGGTCTGACGGAGGGCCATGGAGTCTCCCATGAGGTGCGTGTCATGACTACTGTTCTTTTCGCGCAATTTCCTTCACAGCACATCCCTGGCGTTGCCTGGGCTGGATTTAGTGAGTCACTGCAACACAGAAAGTTGGAGAGGTTTGCGTGTAGACTTCCATTTTACAGTTAGAGTTGCCATCCCTGTGTATCAAATTCCAAAAAGGGGTTGTGGCAGCCCGTTCTACCCACCCCCTTTTCAACATGATATCATGACACTCCTCGTGCACCCATGTTCCATCGGAAAAGGGTGTAACAGCCCTATCCCTTGCTCCCTTTATGACCTCCTCTCCCTCTGTAAATCATTGTGTAGTCTTAATGCTCCAGAAGGGGAGGAATTAGGCCAGAACAGGGCGTGGTTCCACCCCTCTCAATTTCTTCCCAGGGAGTGGTGTCGACCCTACTTGCAATCGGCACTCCAAACTGGCACCATCGTAGAATTAGGGTGTGAGAATGAGCCAGAGTGCTGTCAGGATGAGGGCCTGATAGGCTGAGCTAGTGTAAGTGGCTGCAGGATGTGACCCATGTGAGCAGAGTTGTGAGGGGCAATACTTGCAGCCAATCAGAGGTGTGTCTTTGCTCCCAGCTGCCAGCAGGATAGGAAGTTGATGGTCAGCTGAAGTCACTGACCTATAAAAGGCTGAGCCAGAGGTTAGTGGGCTGGCTTTGGCATGGTACCAGAGGATTTGCCACGGGGATACTTCCAGAGGGAAAAGGGACCTGAGGCAGCCAGCTTGCCCAGAACCTGAATGACCAAGGGAATCAGGTGAGAAGGATTCCCAGTAGCTCAGGAAAGAGCTCACTTGAAAGCTAGAGATTGAGAAGCTTGCCACGCCCCAGACCTGTGATATGCACATATCTCTGGGTTTGAGGGGAACCATTTGCTATTTCTCTTCATAATGATCAAATGCCTGTGATAAGACTCACCTGCGTGCAGAGACCTTGGGCATCTGATGTTGCAACAAATCTCACTCAGAGAGGTTGCAAGAGCATGTTGGTGCCATCGGAGAAGGGAATCACGACTGGGCCAAGATTCCTCACACCACACAAGTCAGTGCACTTGCTGCAAGCTGTTGTTGATTGGGAGGGAGAGCAGTTAGGTTGGCTTAGGTTCTGAATAAATGTATTTATTTGAATAAATGTATACATTTGAATAAATGTGTTTAGGTTTTGAATAAATGTATAATACATTTTTAATAAATATATTGATATATGGCTTGCGGAGCCCTCCTGCCCCAAACACACCCATATAGGATGCTAATTAATGTGACGGGGGGCTGGTTCGCCTGCTAGGGCCCGTGTCTCACCCCGTGTGTCTGTTTCTGGGCCTCCAGATGTGGGCCCAGTACAGAGTAAGTGGCTCACCTGGAAACATGGGCCTGGAAGGAACCGGGCCCACAATCCAGACCCACCCGGGCAGACCATAACGGGCCAAACTGGGTGAGCGCTTCTGTTTTCATGCCAACCCGGCCTGGCATGGGGGGCGTTTGCCAAGGCCGCCAGCCATGGCTGCCCATCATGGCAGGGGGTCAGGGCTCTGGTCCGCTTCGCGTTGCTCCCCGACCTCCCTCCAAGGTTGGGTCAGGATGGGGAAATGTTTATTCCATTCCCCGACCTGTCCCCGGCTCCCTTTCTTTGGAATGTGCAGCTGGCATGCCGGCTGCATGTTTATTTTCACACACAGTGTCCCCGCCCAATTCCCTTTGAACTTTCACCCAGAGAGGGTGGGTGGTTGTTGGTGGGGGCGGGACAAAGACCCGTTTCCGATGTAACCACTCTGCTTAGGGGCATTGTGACATCATGATGCTCTGCTGGGGGCAGGTCCACATTTTCAAGGGCAGGACAAAGGGGGTTTATGCCCCTTTCTGATATAACCCTGTCCCTTATGGAGCATTGTGATCACACCGCTCCACAGGGGGGGAAATGGGGAGGGGTCGTTCTGACAACCCCACCCCTTATGGAACGTTGTGATTTTATGACATTCTGTAGGGGAATAGCCATATTGGAGAGGAGGAAGGGAGGTCCCTATGGCCCCCTTTCTGATATGGTCACCCTCTGCCACTCCTGGAAGCCCTGATTTCTCCAGCTTGCCAGGGGCACATCTGGCTGATAGAGAAATCAGGGATTCCCCATGAAACTATGGGTTAAAACTAGACCTGAGAGGGGTAGCACATTTGCTACCCACGGGTAATACTTGCATTTTTGAGTAGTCTATTGAGTGCCTGATCAGTTCCCAAGTACACAGCTGGGTACCCAATTACCTGAAAATACCGGTTGTTACCATTGCCAGTTTACTGATTTACCATTTTACCGATCGATAAATGGTAAATCAGTACCAGAATGTGGAAAATAGGTACTGGAAGTTGAAAAATTGGGACAAAATTGGTACATTGGGTAGCCCATTGGGCACTCATCATTAGTAGGAATTTGCACCCAATGTTACTAGGTTGGGTCGAGTCCCACAATTCCGATGGGTATATCCAGGTTTGTGGTATATCCAGAGACCTGGAGTCTCCAGAATTATTGGGAGAGGTGGTAACTCTACACGCATGCATTGGATTCCACTGTCCTACACTAAGCAGAGGCCGTGGGTGAGCTGTCCTTGGATAAGGAACCCCATCTGCTTCCCAAGCAGACAGTTAATTTCGAGCCCAGTATGGCGTGTGAACTGTTTGTTTTATACTCTCCAACATGCATTAGTAAACACTGAATTTCATTTCTATCCCAGACACTCATTGCTGTGCTGTTTTGCCCCCTGCTGTGACTATACCAGGACTGGGCTCTCAGAAACCCTCCTACAAGGCTTACCAGCTTTGCCTTCTCCCCGTCCCTACGTCTGCTGTGTCTATTAGCTGATAGCCGGCCCTATCGAGCTATGTGTAAATGACAATATAATGGGGCGGCCATTACCGGCGCTTACTTAAATCCAGATGGGAGGCACTATCGTCCCCATAATAAGGAGAGGATAATTTCTCCTTTCTTTCCCTCAAAAACAACATTTTTTTTTTTCCTGGAGTTTCTGTACGAGCAAATGAAGCTTTAATTTGTTGTTTTTTCCATTTTCTCTTAATACCCGCTTAAATTTGCGAGCACTGGGGATGGCAGTAATTGGTTGTGCCGCTGGAAATTAGAGCCAATTTTGTGATTTCTTGCTGTGATTTCCATTTGTCTCAGCCGATGCTTTGTCTCCGATGTCTCTCGGCACGTGAGGAAGAGGTGGCTCGACACACGGCTGCCCCCCGTGAGTTCCCCTCTGCTTTCCAAGGAGTGTGTGTGGGGTGTTTTTATTTCCTCTCCGTTTAGCACATCACCCCCACTCGCTCCCTGCACAGCAAGGGAAAGAAACAAAGTGCAGGGCAGACAGGAAGCAGAGGTCAGAGGAACTAGGAGGAGTTGCTCCACACCATTTCCTGTCTGCGCTGGGCAACGCTATATACTGGACAGAGCCAATCAGAAGGCAGGGGGTGTGGCATCCTGAGCAGAAGGCCTACCATGCAGGGGACAGACCATGGAAATGAAGTTTAAATTTAAAATGATGAGGATGATGGGGAAAGCTGGGTCTTTCCACATGCCTGTTGACAGTGGAATAATAAGCCGAAAGCAGGGCAGGCCAGGGGCAGCTGCCCCAGGCCCCGCTCTTTCTGGGGCCCCCGAAGTGGCCTGTATTTTCTCCAAGACAGGTTGTGGGGGCACCGCTCCCTCTCAGTAGGGCCCCAAACATGACCACCTTCAGGGTACCACAGAGGTTGCCCCCAGGATGGAGGGGCCACCAGGGCCCCTGCATTGTATCTTTGCCCTGGGCCCCACAAATCCTACGCCCATCCCTGGCCCAAAGCTCCAGCCCCCTTGGCCTCCAGAACCCTGCCCCTTGATCTTGACCCTCACAAGCCCAAGTTAAATCAAAGGCCATTGCACACACACACACACACACTCTCTCCTGTGGAAGAGTGCCATTCTGCTCCCATCTGAACTTGTGTGGCAACTGGGGGAAATAGCAGCAGCTCCATGCATGCCCTGAGCTGTCCCCAAATGAGGAATGCCAGTTCAAGGGCCAGCCAGCGACTGACAGATTCCATGGAATCCATGTGATCACTGTCCCTTTATGAGGGAGCAGAATGGTGCGGCCATGTTGTCACCCCAGTGGAACAAATTCAGAAGGGAACCGTTCCCTGTACCCCAGACTTGGGGAGAGGGGATGTGTCCCCACTGCCCGTTCACCTCTTTTCTTTTTTTATTTTTTATTTTTTACATGCCTGGGCATCTAAAAAAAAAGAGCTTTCTTAATTAACGAGCCATCCTCATCACGACATGGAAGCAGGAGGTATTTGCTCCCATTTTACAGAGGAGGCATTAGAGCCTCATTTGTGGGTGTCCAGCATCAGGTAGCTAGGGCCTGGTTTTCAAAGGGTCTGGGCTGTGGTTTCTTGGCAACTCAGGGGGCTTTGGAAGTGGGCTGGGCACTAAAGTCCAAAGCACTTGAAATTAGAGGCCACTTGGAAAACTTGGCCCTATGTGACTAGCCCCAGGTCATGATGTCAAAGGCAGGTAAAAACTCAAGAGTAGCTGCTCCTCTAGACTAAGCCTCTATGAGGATGTTGTGTGGTGGTGGGAAGACTCCTAAAGCGACAGTGATCACTTGGCTGCCATAGAATTTGTCAGGCACTGGGCCTTGAACCAGCATTCCTTGGAGTTGCAGGATAGTGGTTAGCTTGTCTCCACCAATGTCATGCCTTGGCCTTGGTCTAGCCCCTGCATGGTAGGCTTTCTGCTCATGCTGCTGCCACACCCCCTGCCTCCTGATTGGCTCTGTCCAGTATATAGAGTTACCCAGTGCAGACAGGAAATGGTGTGGAGCAACTCCTCCTAGTTCCTCTGCCTCCTGTCTGCCCTGCACTTGGTTTCTCTCCCTTGCTGCTCCTATCTCCCCAGTACCTTCCCACTCCAGCAGGCTGACCCTGGCAGTGATCTTGGACTATGATTCAGCTTCTCATCTTGGCCCCTGTTCTGATCCTATACCTTGTCCTGTTCTCCTTGCTTTGACTCAAATGACACAGTTACTTAAAGATGACACAAACCTGGGAGGGGTAACAGACACCTTGGAAGATAGAATTAGAATTAAAAAGAAATTGATAGGCTGGAAATCTGGGCTGGGATTAATAAAATTCATCCACAATAAATGTAAAGTTCTGCATTTAGGGAAGAAAAACCAAATGCACATGTATAAGATGGGGGGATATCTGGCTTTAGCGGCAGCACATGCAAAAAGGATCTTGGGGTTGTGATGGATAACACACTGTTGAGCCAGCAATGTGATGTGGCTGCATTAAGAGAAGCATTGTCTCCAAGTCAGTGGTGGTAATAATTCCATGCTATTCAGCACCAGTCAGGTGCTACCTGCAGTATTGTTTTTTTTTTGGTTCTTTTTTTTTTTATTTTTATTTTTTTATTTTTTTTTGTTTTTTTTGTGTTTAAAATATTTTATAGAGCCTGGCAAGCAAGTCTTATGAGGAAAGGTTGAAGGAACTGGGTATGTTTAGTCTAGCAAAAAGCAGACTAAGGGGAGACCTGATTGCTGTCTTCCCATAGCTAAAAGGCCGGCCACCAAGAAAATGGCAGGGAACTGTTCTTCTTTGCTACAGAGAGTAGGACTAGTAATAATGGGTTCAGTTTTGAAGGAATGTGGATTTCAGTTAGATATCGGGAAAATATTTACTAACCGTAAAAGCTGTTTGGCAACAAAACAAGTTGCCTATGGAGGCTTTAAAAAAAATTAAAATCTGGGCAGCCACCTGCCAGGGATGTTGTAGCTGTAGTCATCCTGCATCCAGGCAGGGGGTTAGATTAAATGACCCTTGAGGTCCCTTCCGCCTCTTACATGCTATGATTTTATTATTCCCACCCTTGTTCTGGATCTCCTGTTCCGGCCCTCACCTCCTGATTCCCTAACAGTACTTCTGGCTCCACTCCTGAGCCCCTTGCCTCAACCCTGAGGTTAATCTCCCTCCTGTCTCCGGTGTCTTGGTGTGAACTGGAGGAGGTCTCTCCCTCTAAAGGGACGTCCAGCCACCATGCTTTGAATTGGTAAAACTAGCAAAGTTGCATATCCCCTGGAAAGATGTTCAATCACACACCACACAGGAAGGCCTGATCCCCCCCCTCTCCCGTATGGCAAATGCGTGCTACGCTTCTCCTGATATTTTCAGGGGTGACTACCAGGGAGCAGTCTGGTCACACAAACAAACCAGTGGCGGCAGCATTTACTACTTCTTTACTTGCTACATGTATCCGAAAGCACCAGTGATGGGGGTAAAGGTAGGTCCAGTCCCGGGCTTCTCTGTCCGGACTCCCTTTTCAGTCTGCTTTCTGAAGGGCAGAGGTAGCTTGTGTTTGCACGTGCTGGGTGGGGAGGGAGCTGCTCAATACACCATGGACAGCGACGGTGCAGGCCAGAGACCCAGCTCCCCTGACACCACCCATGTGCAGGGAGGCTGATGAGCAGCTGCCTCTCCTCAGACTGTAACGGAGGCCAGGCCACAACCCACTCTCTTCTGTTTGGGGCTCCCGCTGGCCCTGGCTGTGTCCCCATGGCTCCTGGCTGGCCTGACCCTTACTGAGAACAGGGCAGAGGGAAGGAGTGCAGAGCTGGCAGAGGAGGAAGGGGGAGTGGGCTGGGGGGCTGCTTTTGCTTTTCAGTCTGCCCTCGTTTCGAGGTCACCACGAACATCTGCTGAGATGAGATGAGTCGGAGCCAGGCACAGCTCTGCTGCTTTCCAACGTCTCCAGCTGCATTCCTCGCCCGGCATTCCCAGGAGTCCCCGCGTTCCCTCTCCCTCATGCCTCCCCGGCATGGCTGATCTGTTTGCAAGAGGCAACCTCCGTGCTCCATGCGGGCTCCTTTCTGCCAAAGGCTTGAAGAGAGACGCGGACATCAGATCAAAAGCTGCCTGCGAGCTATTCCCAGGGTGTGGGAGTCAAGCACGCGGCTTTGCTTCAGTAGCATTCCTTTTGATGCCTGCACAAGCCGCACGGCTTGGGCAAAAGCTCGGCAAACAGGCAAGCTTCTCCCGGCACTTGGGAACTGCAGCTGTTTGGGATTCTTGAGGCATCCTGGTCACACCTGCTGGTTGACTCAGCTGGGGATGCTCTTTCCCCCTCTGAAGACAGAGCAGCAGACCCTGGCAGGTACTCAGTGTAGCTGCCAGGGGGTGCTGTGGTGCAGGGAGTAGTATGGATGATTCAATAAGAATTCTGCCTTGGGTTGGCATCAGTGCAGCATTTTGCTTCTAGGGCCTATTGTGCTGCAGGGGGTTGGTGTGTGAGTCAGATTTCTCCCCTGGTGTCAGTACCAACCACAATGCTAGGGGGCGCTGTGCTTCAGGGAATGGTGCGGGTGACTCAGGAGAGCAGGGGCTGCCAAGATGTAGATCTGGTGGATCCGTAGATTACAGTGTGGGGAAGGGGACCAGCCTGTCGGAGATCGCCTCTGAGGAGGAGAGCAGGGAGTGTACATCCAATGAGCAGGATTTCCTGATCTGAACTTTCCCCATCTAAACATAAGAAGTGCCATACTGGGTCAGACCAATGGACCATCAAGCCCAGCATCCTGTCTCCGACAGTGGCCATTCACGATTGCTTTGGTAAAGTACTCCAACAGGTCATACTGGAGTGATCCATTGCCTGCTCTTCACTGATAGTCAGAGGATGCATTGCATCATCCCTCAACCTACTTGGCTAATACCTATGAATGGACCTAGCCTCCAAGAACTTATCCAATACTTTTTAAAAACCAGCTATACTACTGGCCTTGACCACACCCACTGGCAACAAATTCCACAAGTTAATTGACGTTGAGTGAAAAAATACATTCTTTTATTTGTTTTGAATCTGCTGGTTTTCATGGGGTGGCCCCTTGTTCTAGTACTATTGGAGAGGATAAACAACTCCCTATTTACTAGTTTCACTCCACTCATGATTTTATAACTTCTGTCATATGCCCCTCTCAGTCGTCTCTTCTCCAAGCTGAAGAGCCCCAACCTATCAAGCCTCTCCTCATACGGGAGGCCATGCCAGAGACCCTTGATCATTTTTGTCACTCTTCTCTGTACCTTTTCCAGTTCTACTATAACTTGCTTGAGATGGAGCAACCAGAACTGCACACAGTATTCAAGAGGCAGCCACAGCATAGATTTATATAACAGCATTATGATGATTTCTGTTTTATTCTGTCCATTTCTGAATAATTCCGAACATTGTTTTCCATTTTGACCGTCACTGCACACTGAGCTGAGGATTTCAATGAATTGTCCACAGATCCTTTCCCTCAGCACCCCCCTTAAGCACCCTGCCCCTTCTTTCTCCGACCAGTCTGCAGAGCCTGTATTAATTTTCAAAGTGTCCTGTGGGAGGGAAAAGGTTCCCCAACCCTGGTGTATAGAGTTCTTCCATCCTCTTGCCAACCATGACCATGGTAGATGTTCTTCCTTTTCCACTGTGTCCACCAAGCCCCAGACAGTGGGACTTTTGCGGGGAGCAGGGTCGATGTTACCGTAGAGGCAGTGCAGGCAGCCGCCTAGGGCAGCAACTTGAAGGGGGGGCATCAAAAACTGCAGCTGCTCCTCTCACCAGCAAGCTCTGCAGTGGGGGCGGGGGTGGGAGAGGTGAGGTGAGCTGGCGCTGCCTAGGACAGCAAAAATCCTTGCGCTCTTCCTGGGTGGGGGAGTAGGGGGAATGTGACTGGATAGCCAGACAGCACAGGTGTGTGTTTATGGTGGAGAAAGGAGGGGGTAAACTGTCCTGGGGGTGGATCCAGACTTTGCTACATTTATCCTTGTTTCTGATGTTTTTATCTTGGATTACTGCACTCAGAGGGCTTTACCTGAACAGCTAGTGCTTAGAGGCAGTGATGAACCAAAACTCCAGCAGATCCCAGCATGACTCACTGTGTGTCTTTGGATCTATACAGCCTTTTATGCCTCGGGTGTTTAAAGAACTCTCTTTTTGGTGCATGCTTGGGATCCACTGGGCGTGCTGTGAACTGCAGTGCTAGGAAAAGCATTCTCTGGGGCTGCCTGGAGTTCATCCTGCCCACCACCTCGTCAGCGCCTGCAGTGGGAACACAGCCAGACCCAATGGGCACAGCACAATGGATTCCAAGTTACTGAATATGTAAATAAAATGATCTTTTTAGAACTTGCTCAGCCAATCGAATCCTACAGGCTCTTTCCCCATGCCCCCGCCCTCGCCATTCCCTCTTGCCCCTGCTTTCTGTTTCTATACACAAGCCTCCCTAGAGCACAGTAGACATGACAGTGGCCTCCCATTACAGGATAATAATTGCCTGCTTCTCTGCCAGTCTTAGCAGGGAGACCAAGTGACAAGGGGGATATGCCACAGAGGGGGGGATGTCTTCAGGATGGGGCTTAGGGCAGTGGAGGAAGTGTGTGTGTTAGGGCCCAAATCAAAAGTAGGTTTTGCACGCATGGATTGGATATGAGTCACATTTTCAAATAGTGCTCCAGATATTCTGAATGATATCTGTAGCTGAAATAGATATTCAGAGATCTAGGGGTGTTGAGTTTTCAGTTGTTCAGTTTTTTTAAAATTATTATTATTTGGCTGCCTGAATATTAGATTATTTGGTTTTTTGCTTTCTTTGGTTTTGGCTACAGTGTGTACATGCAAATAGGCAAACTGAAGTAACTGAACAACTAAGTAACTGAATAGCTGAACAACCAAATAATCAAAAACCTTTAAAAAAAACTACAACCCCTGAACCCCAAAGAGATTATAGGGCCACGGTCGTTAAGGCGGGAGCAAACTCTCATTGATTGAACAGCGCCTATGCTGTTCAATGGGAGTCCGTAGAGCAAAAACTTCCGGTTGGCGACCAGTCTAGCTTTCCTCCAGCAACACGTGTGTTCTGTGGTTACAACCAATGAAGGGAAGTCCAGGAGCGGGGTGGGGGCTGAAGGTGGGGGGGGGTCCCCATCCCTCACCTGCCTCTGCCTGCTAGTAGTGCTGCAGCAGCAGGCCAACCTTCTCACAACCGGGTTGTGCACCGCTCACCATATTCAAATAATAGACCACGTGATGGTCTCGAGCTCCTCTAGTATAAAAAGCACTGATTCCCCCCCTCAGAATGACAGTTCCTTCCACCGCTGTCTAGAAATATAAGAAAAAAGTTCCATGCGGGGCTGGAAGGGCGGGTGTTGTGAGAATGTTCGGAGCCATCTCCGAGAACCTTGTTTACAAGGCAGCAACCTTCTGTTCTTCTTCGAGTGGCTCCTCACAGGCGGTTTTCTTTTCTCATTCATTAATAATAAAAAAATATGACAACTGAAATTAAACTGTATACATTTCTCATCACGTATAAGTATTATTCAGTCACCATACCACACATATGGCGCTTAATTTCAGTTGTCATAATTTTTTATTACTGAATGAGAAAAGAAAAATGTATAGATTGGTCTGATATTTAATAAAGTTGCCATAACATACAATTTACTGTCATATTAACGTTTGAGTATAATTTGTAATGCTGCCTTAACAAGCTTCTTAAACCGAAGTTTTTTTGTCTAAGTAATATCTAGTTAGGATGGACCCAAATAGCAGCTATTATCCTTTTTGGCAGCTATGGTAACTTCAAATAAGGGGAAATGGACCAATACGATACTTGCTGTGGATATTCATGTGGCAGGGACAGGCTTGACCGGAGTGAGTCTTGGCAGGATTAGGGCCCCAACAAGCTCTAGCTCTCTCTCTCTCTCTCTCTCTGGGATTAGCTCAAACAATCTCTTTATTACCGTCAGTCTCGACACAGGGTGCTTTCATACATGACGGTGCTGAACGCTGCCACACTTCAGTCCTGCCCGGAGTGAGGGCCTGAGTGAGGGCGGGCTGGGCCGGGGAGGTCGGGGTGATGCCCTGCCCCAGCGCTGCTTGGAACAGCCTGTCCCCTCCCACATGTGATGGCCCACTTTACCCCAGTCCGGAGTCCTTTCCACGGGCCGTGGCAGTACTTAGCCTGGGCTGTTCCTCGGGGATGGTCCTGAGGAACAGCCCGGGCTATGCGCTGCCACGGCCCGTGTAAACCCAGGGTCCGGCCCGGGCCAACATCTGGCAGCTGATTTCAGCTGTAACGAGAGCATGGATTTCCACGCATAGAAAAGTGTGGAAATTTGTGCTTTTGTCACGTCTGAAAACACCCATGGTGTCTCAGTAGCTCGAGCCAGGCACCCCCCTCTGGCTTCCAATCCGGGTATGTGGGTTTCTGGGCCGGACAGCCCCAGAAGCCCCTTCTGGCTCAGGCCACACCCTCTGAGTCTCTTGGTCTGGAAGAAGAGCTTCCCCTAGCTCCTTTCTCTCTTGCAGTCTCTCAATACTGCACCCTTCTCTGGCTCTTCACTCTAGGCCGGCCCCGGTCACCCCCTCGCCCAGTTGCTGCAGGTTAAGGCGCTGCCTCTCCCAACCCCCCCCAGGGCCCGCAGCCCAGCAGCTAGTACTAGTTACCTTCTTAAAGGCTCTGTGGCCTGCAGGGCCTCTGCCCTGTTACAAGTCATTTCAGTGTCGGGTGGCCACCTATGCAAATTTGTAAGGAACACTTATGAAAAATACATAATTCAGGGCCTGCAAACACTAGTGTGCTTTAGACGCGCACGTCTATGCATGCGCTGCACTGAATCTGCAGAGGCCTCTCTCTAGCTCTGACGGTCTGGCACTTTTCTCCCTGTGCAAACCATTCGTGTTGCGGTTTCAGCATAAAAATACCTCAGGTGCTGGAGGAGCGCAGAAAGAATAGATCCTCCACCCCCACCCTGCACTGTCCCCGCTGTCTGGGAAATGGAGGATGTGCCTGCTTCTTCCCTGACAGATGTTTTATTCCACCACCCAAACTTCATCTCCGCAGTTTTAGCTATTAGCGGCAGAGGAAGCCACGGCTTGGCACACAAAAGTTCCTTGTTAGGGCCCCGCTGGCTTGGCAGATGCTTCCACTCGCAGGTGTGCAGTGTTTGACGGTGGGCCCTGTCCTTGGAGGAGCTCGGAGACCTGATCCCTTTCAAACTTGCAGAGAGTCTAAAGCTCCCCTTTGCGAGGAACCCATTAATGGGGATCTGGGGATTCAGACTCTGCCGTATGGAGGTGTTTGCACTGAGCTTCTGGGAAATTGTAGAAGCTGGTCTCACTTTTTCAGTTCATTATAGAGGAATTGCAAGCCTCTACATATAGATTTGCACTCCATTATCATGCTAACACAAACCTAAGCCCTACTTTCTGAGCACAGCACATCCTGGCTGCGGCTCGAGCTAGACTGGTAACCACTATGAGACAGTAGACAGAAGCTGCTTTAAACACGCAGGCTCTGGAGAGAAAATTGGGGCAGTTCCTGTCCCGCTGGCCAGGGCAGAGAGGCCAAACTTGTGTTTTCTTGATTCCCTGCCAAGGATCTGCTGAGACCATGTCCGCCTGGGACATAAGTTATGGAAATAGATTCATGTTCAACTCCCCCAGATAAGGGAAAAGTTATGGCCGTGTCACTGTGCGGTTGGCACCAGGCCCTGTTCACAAGCTGATATGGGGGAAGCTCAGATCCCATATCTTGGCAACACGGTGTCTCTCCAATCTGGTGTAATACATTTTTAGAAGATGTAAAAAGAGGGATGGGGGAGGGAACTCATGATTCCCTCTCAGCAGGCTACAAATTCTTCTCCACCTGCCATCCCTCATGGGGCACCCACTCACTTCCCTTCCTGCTTTAAAAGTCAACGCTCTCTGTTAAGCATCACCTGTCATTCCTGAGTGGGTTATCCACAAGGGGAACTGAACTGGTGGGACCCCATGGTAAGGGCTACCTGAGTCTCTCTCCTCTAAGCTAAAAAAAACCCTGGCTTTGGTAGCTTATCGAGTAGCTTATGAACCTGCAGGTGGCCTGGCACCACAACACTCTCTTGTGCCAAATCTAGTGTGAAATCGGTTTCTAAAGACACGATTATGATGAGCCACTTGTGTGATCGGTGCCCACGCAGGGACTAATCCCTGCCTCCAAAGCATTGTGAAGGCACTGGGCTGCATGTCCTGGACTCCAGGAGGAGAAAGGCCTTCTTGGGGTGGAGGCACGATGATGTAAGCTGCGCTCAGCTCTCTTCTACCCAGAGCCTTGGGGGGCAGCCATAAAAAGTGGGTAGGACTGGCCTTGATTCTCGGGAAATACGCTGGTTCCAAATCATCACATCCTTGCTCTGCCAGAGCACCCAGTGGGAGGTGGTAATGACCATCTATTATTGTCCCTATAATTCTGGAGTCAAGGCAGATGCAGAGGTCAGCATGTTTCCCTCCTCTGAGCCCACACCCCTTTCCTTGGAGTTGACCGCTAGCTCCTCTCTGGGGGTATTTTCAGACGTTACGAGATCACGCTCAACCACAGTCAATACCCTGTGGTGGGGAATGGTCCTGTAACGTCTGTTGGGGAACCGGAAGTTCCCCCCCAGATGTTTGCCACAGTCAATCGCGGCGGGGAATCACATGCCATTCACCATGCGATCGGCCGAACCGGCGGGGCCAGCGCCAATCGCGTGGTGAATGCAATTCCCCACTACGATGAAGGGGCCCATCTCGTCTGGATGGAAACCACGGCCCAGAATCCCCGGCGGGATTCCGGGCCATGGTCAATTCAGGCGGGCGCTGCAGCCTCATTGGCCGCGGCGCCTGCCCGTCTCCCCAGAGGGCGGGTGGGGGGGG
>QEPC01014402.1:8487596-8502471 GCA_003113815.1 Sphenodon punctatus | reverse complement strand
GGGGTGAGGGAACCACCCCACATTTGCTCCCTCCTCCCCATAATCCATGGGAGTTCCACATCTTTCTACTGTTGTTATTTATCATTTCCACTTTCCAAACCTGCGAAGTTATTATTATTATTATTATTCCCATTTTACAGATAGGGAACTGAGACTGAGACATAATGTCTTACACAAGGCCACCCAATGATTTCCTAGCTAAAACAGGATTTGAACCCTGGTCTCCCCCATCTAAGCCCAATGCTAACAACTAGGTTTCACTGGCTCTTGTAGTCATGCTTGCTCCTAATCTGAGCTTTGATATCTTTCCTTTTGGTTCCCAAAGCCCTGCTTCTTGACTCCTTATGTCACCAGCCTGGCTTATAAAAAATAGATCTCCTCCTCCATCTCATTTTGTTGTCTTGATTAAATCAAGCTCCTTCTTCTGTGTCCCCCTCCTGTTCCCGAGCACATGCCCTGCTTACGACTCTAAGAAGGCTCTTCTAAGGCTTCTAATTTGGTCTAAATCCAGGCCACTTTCTCCCCCACTCCCAGAATGTGCACAGGAGGATTTAAAAGGGGGCTTTGAAGACACACATGCACTGAGCCTGCCATCCCCTCCCCACTACAATCGGGCTGACATGGTGGAGGGAAGCACTCAGTACACAGCCCCTAGGAACGGACAGCTCCTGTGGGGTCACTAAGATCGCTTTCTCACGTGCGTTAATACACGCTTGTTGACACCACGAGGAAGTCCGGGACTCAAAAAACCCTCAACTTCCGTCTTGTGAGAATGGTGGAAATGCGGCTCTTTGCCTGCAAACATGCGCCTCTGGCGGAATAGGCTGCTGGACGCGCATCCTTGCAGGCAAAGAGCCACATTATTTGATGCCATTCTCACGAGACAGAAGATAAGGCTCTTTTGAGTCCCGGACTTCCTTGTGGCGCCGACTAGCATGTATTAACTAACTAACGTGAGAAAGCAGTCTTGAGGCCAGCCCTGGTGAAGTACTGACTCCCAATAGATGGTGGGTCAGTGGGTAATCAGTTCCCCAAGGACACTGCATGTGACTAGCATTCCCAGCTTGATGAGTTGATCTGCGCTTAAACAAAGGCCATTGTCATCTTGTGGCCATGACGTCCTCTTGCTGGGTTGGTGACATTGCAGCCCTCTCCATGGCAACATGCTGTGATGTCACAGAATCAAATAACTGTAGGGCAGGAAGGGACTTCAGGGTAGGGCTGATGCGGCAGCAGCTATTACCGTGCCGCAATTCCATTCTGCCATTTCGGAATTGCCCGTGCCACACCACGGCTTTTCTGCGGACATTCCACTAATTCCGCCGGCATTCTGCAAATTGCGGAAAAATTGTGGAAACTGTCGGAAAACCGCTGGTCTGCTATTTTGTGGCACTGGCAGAATGGTGGACATAGTGAAAATGTCATGTTTCTGCTATTTTGCGAAACCTGTGGAAGTAGCGGAATGAAATTAGCAGAACTGCGGAAGTAGCAGAATGAAACTAGCGGAATTAAAGCCTCTGCCACGCCATACCACTAATTGCGGAAACGCTGTTTCTGGTGGAAATAGCTACCGCTGCGACATTCCGCTACAGCCCTACTTCAGGGGTCATATAGTCCAACTTCCTGCGTGCTCCTCTACCTGCACCATCACAAACAGATGCTTATCCAGATGGGTTTGGAAAACAACCAAGGAAGCAGAGCTGAACCGAATAGTACCAAAAATGATCTTCTGCTAATACCTGGTATTCTGGTTAGTTTGATGGTTATTCAGTAATAAACTGGTTACTGAGGAGGTTAACTGCTAGGGGCGTGCAATTAGTTTTTGTTTTTTAATTACTGAAATGAACTAGGCCCTGTTCATTTAGTAATTAAAATATGAAAACGATAGGTCAGGGTAACAAAAATGGATGAAAACAAAGAAAAAAAGTTTCTATTTTCTAGGGATGTGCGAACGAGGTTCAGAAGTTCAGAGTTCAGACCGAACTCGAATAGTTCACGAATAGTTCGGTCGACCGAACCGAACTTTCAAACCGAACCGAATTTCTGAACTCGGTTCTGTTCGCACATCCCTACTATTTTCATTGTAATAATAATAATAAATAATAATAATAATAAATATTAAAAAAACCCTGCCCATGTGCAAAATGTCTGCCAGGACCATTCTGTGCATGAGCACCCTTTCCCCAAATGGTACTGGCAGCGTTGGCGCCATTTTGGAAAAGGGCAGTCATTCTGCGCATGCATGGTGGCCATTTTGTGCATACGCAGAGCAGCTGCCCTTTTCCAAAATGACACTGACACTGACACTGCCAGTGCCTCATACACAGAATGGTCTGGCAGCAATTTTATGCGTGTGCAGTAATTTTTTTAAAAAAAGAAATTATTATTTTAAATGAAAATAAATGAATTCCCCCTCTGGAAAAAAACAGAAATGAACCTTTTTGTTTATAAAGCCCTTCCAAAAACGATGGGGTTTTTGTAAATGAAAACAAAACCAAAAACTAACGATGTGCCTGCTGCACACCCCTGTAAACCACCAAACTGGATTACTGGATAATACCATGAAAGTTAAGCAGTTTACCAAATTACCATTACTGTATTATTGCATAGTCAAATGTTACTGTTACTGTTCTAAAAACAGGTCCGGAGGGAGTGAGAGAATAGGAAAGGGATTATTTAGGTCAATGAGAAAAAAACAAGAAAAAAAATAAATGGAAAAAAATCCCCAAAAACCTGAAACCAAAATTAAATCCACAAATCAAGAAAAATGGAAAAAAATTGAAACTGAAATTCCTCCTGGAGTTCCACCCCTAGTAAACCACAATGCTGTAAACGGTAATGAGGTAAGTAATAATGTGGTAACGGGTAATATGGGGTGTAGGGATAGGGTTAAGTTCCCAACATGGGGTATCGCGGTAAGCAAAACTCTTTTATTCACCATGGCATTTGGCAGTGGGGATTAGGGGAGAGAGGGGCTGTGGAGGGTTGGGGTGAGTTAGGAGGTTGTGGAGTTGCGGTGGAGAGGGGTCGGACGGGGGATGGTGTAGGGTTGTGGGTTATTTTTATGTTTGTATTTTTGGTGGTTTTATATTTGTATTTTATATTTTAATATTGTAAGCTGCCCTGAGCTGCCTTTGCTGGGAAGGGTGGGGAAAATAAAATAATAATAATAATGATAATAATAATAAATATAATAAATAAATAAATAATTTAATAATAAATAACCTAGTTAACCGGATCATTCACCAAACACTAACCAGATACTGTTTGGTATCCATGCCTTTCTGGATACCGGTGGTTACTGCAGATCCAGCCCAGATACCAAATGATGGCAGTCATTTGTTTCAGTCCTACAAGGAAGGAGATTTCAAGACCATCCCCGGGAGCCTGTTCCATTGCCAAACAGCTCTTACAGTTAGGAGGTTTTCCCTAATATCTAACCGACATCTACTTTGCAGCAATTTGAGCCCATTCCCTCTTGACATATTTTCTGTGCCAGAAGAGAACACATGTGAACCATCTTTTCTTTTTTGGCATAGTTTAGATATTTGAAAACTGCTATCATAGTCCTCCCCTCAGTCTTCTTTTCCCTAGGCTAAACACATCTGATTTTTTTCCATCCTTTTGGCATGTGTTGTAGCCTCTTTATCCTGTGGGTTGTCCTCTTCAGAATCCTTTCCAATTTGTCAATAACCTTCTTGAAGCGTGATGCCCCAAACCAAACACAGTATTCCCGGCGGGGTCCTGCCGTCAGAGCTGAGACGAGGGGTACTGTTCCCTCCCATGTCTCAAGCCTGGGACGATGGCTTCACAACAGGAATCCTGAGGGGTGTTAATCCACCACCCTAAAATGGGTTGTTATTGACCAAATAACACATCACCCCAGCCTACTTCCTCAGGGTGGGATAAAATCTACCCGTCCATGGGGTAGCCATGTATGCACCTGCACTGAGGCCTGCCTGGTGTGTGTAGAGGGCAGGGGTGTGATTTCCTCAAACTTGGCAGTGCTGAGTGCATTGTTGGCACTTTGGGAGAGGTGAGGGGGTGGGTGACTTCTATCCTAACCCCCAGTAACTGATGTTTGACCTCCTTCTAGCCTCTTTAGTCACCAGCTCTCCAAGCCCTTCCACAACATGAATGAACGAGCCCTATCAACCCTGCTCATAGCCACGTTAGTGTCATTACTCCCATTTTACAGATGGGGGGAAAGAGGCCCAGAAGAAGGGAGAGTAACTTTTGCAAACATGAATGCGGACAAGGGAAGCACAGTGGGCCACATGTGTCTGCCTAAATAAGTCACCGGGTTTCCAGGGGTGCCGAGCCTGGTAGCCAACGGCAGTCACACCGTGGCAATTATCCCACCCTTATTCAGCTGCCTAAATATATGGAAGCATGGACCTAACTCCAGGTCCTCTCACCTGGAAAGTTGAGCTCAAGCCACTTGCTGAAGGTCACACACAGAATCAGTGATAGGGGAATAAAAAATCTCCATAATAGTCAACATTTTGGGGCAAAGCCAACTTTGACCCCAGCTCGTTGTGTGTGTGTAGAGTCAGCCTTGGCATGACTCATGACTGGGACATCAAGGTGCCATTGTCAGATCAATGAATGAGAAGGAAAGAGACATTACCCTAGATCAGGGACAGGGAACCTCAGGCCCCCGTGGCTATTTTTAAGTTGGCCCTTTTCCAGTTCTTAGATCTGGCCCCTGGATCCAGTTCCTGTCCCTAGCACTGAAAGAGTGAGCTTGGGGTAAGGGGAGAGCGCTGAGGGTATGAGCCAGTGTGGTGTACTGGCTAAGCGAGCAGTATTTGGATTGGGGAATAGGGGAGCACCCTGCTTCTTTTAAAAAAAATAATAATATTAACTTTCGATGCATTGTACAAAGTCACTATATATATAACAAGAAAAATAGTAATGCCTGTATCAATGCCCCCGATTCACATAGTACATAAACAATAACAACCATAACATGTGACACCAAAATCCACATCCTATCTTTACTTATCTTGACGTTTATCAAATGTCTGTCAAACATATTGTTGGAGTTTTACTTTTTTCTTTCCGTAGGGAAGTAATGCTATCCCAACACGGGTTCCATGTTAGATAAAAGTCGTCGAGTTTGTCATCTATTTCTGCCATTATCCTTTTCATAGTTATCTTGGCTAAGGGTTCCAATCTGGCCTTAGCCAAAAGCTCACTGGGTGAGCTTGGGCCAGTCACAATATTCTCTCAACCTAACCTACCTCACAGGGTTGTTGTGAGGATTAAAAAGTTGTTAGTTCTATGTAAAGCGCTCCGAGTGCCATGGCAGAGGGGGTGCTATATGAAGATTATTATTATTATTTATTTTATTAGGCACACAAGGAGAGGGGACAGAACCATGATCTGGATGCTCTTCCTGACTGCATACCCCTTAAGCAACCCACCACCCCTAACTTCTATGCAGCAACCTCTGGAGCTTGTCATAATTTTCAAAGTGGCCCCTGACAGAGAAAAGTTTGTTTCCCCACCTTTTCACTAGAGTGATCCCAGGGGATAGCGTCATGTGAACTCCTCTGGAGTCACTTGTGGGTTTGAATGGCTATTACCCAATTGCTTTGACCCTTTGGGATCTGCACCTATGGCACTGGTGACCCACCATGGAATGGGCATGGCCAGTGCCATGAAAGACTGCAGCCTCTGTGCTCCAATTTGCAGGGGGGCTTCCCTTCTCCAGTTGCCAGTCTAGACCCCTTTGAGACTGGAAATGCCTGTATGAGAGTCTCCCTGTCTCACTTGCCTTGATTCAATAAACATCCAAGCCCCCCCCCCCCCTCAAGCAAGTGTCTCTTTCTAGAGAGCAGAACATGGATGGAATCCATCCCAGTCGATCCACCTGTATCTCTCCCTGGCCCCCCAAGCCCCGCAGTTCGGTCCCTTTCTCCCCCTGACGCTACGCAGAGGAGCAGAAACAATAAACTATTGGGGGGGAGGGGGGCGACGGAGGATATGCAGAGGAGCGCCAGAAAAGCAGAGCAAATTAAGCAGAGCTCTGATCTGCTTGGGTCTCTGCCTGCCAAAAATGCAGCGTGCATCTTAATTCGCTCTGCTGTGCTTACACACACACACACTGCTCAGCCTTTTCAACTCCCATTCTTCCTTTGCTTTCCCTTCCCATGCCAGATTGCAGGAGCTGCTTCAAGAGAGGCAGATAACCCCCCCCCCCTTCATGTTGCAACCACGAACAACCCATTCCACCCCCGATGGCAACCCCAACCCTCCCTCCCTTCCCCCCCAATTTCTTTCCGCCCTTTGCCGGCGAGCCCTTCCTGGGGTTTCCCTGATCTATTTCACCCTCCCTGTCTCTCCGGATCCGCCAGTTTTTCATCTCCATAGAACCCCCCCAGCATCCGGGTGTGTGTGTGTTGCACACGCAGTCATTGTAATCCAGCCTCAGCCTGCCTTTATTCTCACCAATTGATACTGTCTCCACCCCCGCCCTCTTTCTCGATGGCAAGAATAAAGCAGGGGAGTCCAAAAAAGTCGAGCGAGCAGCAGACAGAGCCCCCCCATTGCATTCCCAACTGGAACTTTTCCTCTTGGCTCCAGAATGCCTTCCCCCTCCTCGCCTCCCAGCTGAGATCCCAGCCGGCTCGGGGGGTGGTTGGGTTTGTTGTGAAGTGGGAGGAAAGCGGGTGCGGGTCCTTCTGCGGGAGAGCTGGGCTCCCGGCGCAGTCCGGAGAGGAGAGAGAGGGTTTCTCTTTTTGTGGGTGTGCATCTCTTGCTGCAGCAGAGCTGGGCGTGGGGGGAGGATACACCCTCCTCTCGTGACCCTCGCGTCTCCCTCGTGTGTATCTATATATGTGTGTGTGTGTGTATCTATATGTGTGTGTGTGTGTGTGTGTATCTATATATGTGTGTGTGTGATTTTTTTTTTGCAGGTGTGTCAATTTTAATTCTGCCCAGTAGGTGGGACTTGGTGACTTTAGCTCCATTTTTTCCCCCTGCTGCCTTCCCATCTCCGTTTGCAATCCTCCGAAGTCTCTCCTAGAGGGAGAGCGAGAGAGCGCCTGACAGCAGCAGCAGCGAAGGGAGAGGAATCCTGGATCAACAAGGCTCCAGTCGCCGCCGCTATGCATTGCAGACCGCTACTGTAAGGGGGGAATTAACAGCCGCCGGCATGATTTCATCTACCCGAGGATTTTTGCATCTGGTCGCTTGAGATTTTTATTTTTTAATTCATTTCCCCCCTTTCCCCTTTTTTTCTACCCTTGATTCCTTTCCCCCTTCTCCCCCCCTTTCCCCAGGCCCCCCTTTTCCCTCCTTCCTCCTCCTCTTCTATTATTATTATAATTTTATTTTTTTTAAAAAGAGAAGGAGCAGCCGGAGATGGATGTCTCTCTTTGCCCTACCAAGTGTAGTTTCTGGAGGGTATTTTTGCTTTGGAGCATTTGGGGAGACTATTTCATTTCGGTGCTGGCTTGTCCTGCCAATTGCCTTTGCAGCAAGACAGAAATCAATTGCAAGAAGCCGGATGATGGGAACCTCTTTCCTCTCTTGGAAGGGCAGGATTCAGGCACCAGCAATGGCAACACCAGCATCAACATCACGGACATCTCCAGGAACATCACTTCAATGTAAGTCCCCTTATGCACAACGGGTCCGGGTGCCCTTTCCCCCACTGCCTCCCTGGTCCATCGCTGTGACTGTCTGTGTGTCTTTGCAAAGGGAAGCCGAGCCGGTTTGGCGAGATCAGGTGCCCTCAGCCTTGCGATGGATGGCGGTGGCGTTTACTCCCCTGGTCTCAAGCAAACCTTTCCAGCCGCCTTTATGATTAAGGAGGAGGAGGATGGAGCCGAGGATCTTATTTGGCCTCCCCCACGAAAACAGCAACAGTTTGGCTAGAGCCTAAGTGGAATAAAGTAATGAGATTTCATCCTTGAGCCAGGAAACCCTGGCAGGGGCTGGGGGACGGGGGTATAGGAAGAGAAGCTTTAAAGCTGCTTCTTTTGATCTGTTTGCTTTAAGCAGAGAGAAACACACCGAGACAAGTAGCAAGCCAAGCAAGTTCGAAACCGCCAGCTCTTTTTGGAGACTTGAGATCCGATTAGGATGTCACCCGCCCCCCCCAGTCTATCCGGCAATCTGCAGTTTCTTTATAAAATGGGGACATAGATGTCCCTTAAGTACTTGTCCTCCCAGTTGTTAGCGTGTTTCAGCCCCCCGGGGCAGTGTGTTTTGATGGCAGAGTGGGGGGTGGGGTGGGGGTGTTGCTTTTGCGTTTGTTGGGTCTGCTTGTTTATCTGGAGGAAAAAAATAATAATCAAAACTCCCAAGTTGCATTAGCCAGGGCTGGGAGAGCCATGCAAATCTTACCATCCAGAGAGTGGGTCCTTCCCTCACTCTCTCTAGCTCCATGGTTCTGCTGCTGTGTGTATGTGTGTGAAATCCCTCATCTTCCCCCATTAGTCCTTTTATTTTCATTTCCTGGGTGAGGTGGGAGAAGAAGAAAAAAAAATCCACCCCCCAGCCCCTTCCCCTGGAAGCCGCTTCATTATTCAGATGTTAATTGAAATGGGAGCATTTAGCAGAATGCAAAGCCCATGAGTAAGTTGCCTGTGGGAGTTTAGTAGCAAAGAGGCAGTATTCTTTAGTCCTGCCAGGAAAATTGCAACCAGGCTGGGTGTGAGTAATGTGGCAAAGGGTTAGTTATTGCTTTTGCATCTCGACAGGGGAAGGAGGGATGGGGGTTGGGGGAGGGCTTCTTTGGATGGCTCTGTGACTTTTATTCCCCCCCTCCCCCTATGGTTATTGGTTACAGTACAGCTGGGAAGTAATTGAAATACCCTTGTTTAAAGGGATTGGATTTGCACATTTCTGCTGTCTGTGTGTGTGTGTGTGTGAGACAGGTGATGGTGGACAATAAGAGTCCAAAGTGAGATGGGGGTTGGCCCTAGCCTTTGACCCGACGTAGAAAAATTGGGTGGGGGAGAAGATGGATGAAGCGTGTTGTTCTCTGATTTTTATTTGAGGGTGTGTGGGGTCCAAATTAAGGACTTGTGGGGGTTCAGGGAGACAGCACCCCCACTGTTTCCCTGCACCCCAGATTCTGAGAGTGTCGTGCCTCCTTCATCCTCCCCATTTTAATCCACAATTTGCAGGACCAAGGCAGAGCCTGTTACTGCTTATCACACATTTAATACACTAACAAGGCAATCCTCTGCTATCAGTCAATGGGAGTTTTGCCATTGGTTCCAATGGGTGGAGAATTGTGCCTTAAGAGTGTCTAGTTCTAGGCAGTAAGACTGACCAATGCCTTGGAAATGGCTTTCTTCCCCTTCCCAACAAACCTACTCCCATTGGAGAACCCAAGTGTGCGGACTTAGCATAAAATTTTGCCTTCCCGTCTCCTTCCATCCCCCCCTGCCATTTCTGCCACACTGGAGAGATCAGGATAACGTTTGGAGACTTGGAGAAACTCGTGTTTATTCCCGTGCTTGCTGTTTTTGTTGTGCTTTCCGTTTAACCCTTGCGAAGCTGGCTGCTGGTGTAATTGGGCTGTGTCTCGGAGGCAGCCTGCCGTTGCCTGTCGCTCGGTGTATATATGCACGTGGATTTATGTAGATGTGTGTATAGAAGCTGAACTGCTGGAAGAGATACTATTATGGGAAGCTTTTGTGACCAGAAAATGTCTTTACTGCTTTGAAATTGAAAAAAGGCTGATAAGCGGTACAGGGGAGAAATAAGGCTCACGACTCCATAAGCAACAGCGGTGGATATTTCCCAGAGAAGAGCTTCTTTCTTAAGCTGGGGAGTAATAAGAAGGTGTTGGGGTTTGCTGGGGGGTTGGATTAATTCATGTCCTACTTTGAATAACATGCCTTCTCCTCCCCTGCCACATCTCCATGGCTAAAGGCAAGGATGGTGGTAGCTGAGTTGAGGTTAGTCCATAACCTCAAGGAACTAATGGCTTCAATTTGGGCTGAATATCCAGGAAAACGTCCTGACAGTGAGATCTAGGAGAGGATAGATTTGTCTCCCAAGGGGAGGGGTGGAAGAGCTGCCATTTGGGATGTTTTCAAATGGTGCTAGGAAAAGTATTTGCAGGGGCAACCATACACTGGTGGGTGAGGATGGGCTACATGTCATGGCCCATCTCAAGAGGTCATCAGCGTCTCTAATTCCAGTCATAGAATCATAGAGTTGGAAGGGTCCTCAGAGGTCATCTTTCTTAGGGTCCTCTTTCTTAGTCAGCTCAGTTTCCTTAGGGATCTAAGTGGTTGGCCTAAAGGAATTTGCAGAGGACGTCCTTCTTGGCAAAAACTACTCTTCTCCCCCTGGCCTCACCAGGAAAGGAGGCAGGGTCGCACCATGACGTTGAGGGGATTTGGATTGGTTCAGAAGAGGAAGGCCAACAATAATCTACCCAACCCCAGCTCTGTATTTTAGTCTGTGGCAAGATGGTAAATGTGCGCTGCCCAGGTCCTAGGGTGATGGGTTGGCTGTAAACCTTTCCTAATGCCCCTGCTTAGTCCTGTTTCTGAGGACACTGTTAAACGCTCCTGGGGTGTTTATCTCGTGACCCAAGACAAACAAGGGGACTGTTGTCTTGTCGCCTCAGCAACAAGGGTTCATGGTGGGCTGTGCCACAGGGCGCAAGGCTGTGCTTGCCGGCCAAGGTAGGAGAGAGGGATGGGAGTCTATCATGGTAGGGTGAGCAGTTAAGCTGTGGCGCCCTCTGCTGCCATGGCATGCACTGCTCTTGCTGTGGCTCCGCTCCAAGACAATGTCTAGGGAAGGATGATGAGGTCCGAAAGAGGCCTCTCCAGTCCCATCAAACCTCCCACTGCTCTTGAAGTACGTTACGTGGGAACACTTCTGCTCCTGACAAGCTTTGGGGCCTACATGGAGGCTTGCTTGGCTGCAAGGCAGATAGCACTGGCCTCTGGCAATGCTAAGCTCAGTGGGGCTCAGTTGGGGATCAGCCCATGGACATGACAGGCCCTATTAAATTAGAGGAGCTGCGTAAGGGAGAGCATGGAGCAGCAGAGAGTAGAACGAAAGCCTTGTCTAGAGAAATGTGTGTTTGAAAACCTCCTCAGTGCTCCCAAGCCTCACTCCTTTCCCTGGAGGCCTTTATCCTGCCTAGGACCACCCCATTCTCTACCTGCCTCAGCACCAGGCCATCTTGAGTGACTTACTGCTATTATTATAGGGTGTTTCTATTGCGAATGGCACCCAGAGTCAAATCAGCTTGAAGCTACGTTGTGCTGGGCAATGTACAAATCCCATAGCCAGTGGCTGTGCTAGGTTTTGCCTGGCCCTAAATCAAATGGGCCCTTATGTTTTATCAGTGGATACACTAGTAATGGCTCCACCCTACTGCCAGCTCAGACCAAACTGCTGGAGCTGAAATTTGAGTTTAGCCCCACCCACACCTGCTTGCCCTGCTTTCCAGGCCGGATGGGAGGGGAAGAGGCTAAAATCACCTCTGATTGGGCTGGCAGTAAGCCTTACTCTTCCTTCTCCAGAATGGAGCCGCTGTGGTGGTGGTTGAGGCTTGGTGAAGGGCTTTAGAAAGGGGAGGGCTATTCTTGTCTTAGCTTCCTGGGGTCAGGCGGGAGAAGGGGAGAATGAGCATGAGGGGTGCATGGCATAGTTCTGTGTGTGTGCATGAAAGGAGGGTGGCGGGGGCACTCTATTGCTTTGTCTGGGCTACTTTTTCAAATTATTTATTTAGTTTATTTATTTAAATGTGTATGCCGCTCTTCCCAGCAGCTGCAGGGCGCTTAGTGGTCACCTGTATTGCTAAAGCCGCCTCGGCCTGGAGGAAATGGCAAATCCTTGCCTTCAAGGTGGCCTAAAAGGCAAGAAGTAACACGTGGCTGGCGTAAATGGGGGCAGGAGAGATGGGCTAGCAAGAACAGCTGTAGGGGGTGCAATACTTATTGGGAGCAGGGCTCTTAGCTCACTACCGGCCTAGCCTCTAACCTTCCCCCAGAACAATGCCAAAGGGATTGACAAGTAAGTGCCTGATCCCAGGTGCCTCATCTCTCCTCCTCTTCCTTGAATATTGCTGGAATGTTTGTTTTCCAGAGTCACCTTGACAACATTCCCTTTCTCCCAGTTCCTAAGAGCCAGCTTCTGATCGCCCATTCCTTCCCAATCTGGAGATCAACCTGGGGGAGATGGGCTTGCAGGCGCCGTCTGGAACCTAAGCACATCACTGCCAAACCTCGTTGGCTAGAGTTTGAACTTCACGCTGACCTGCCGGGTCATTCCAGTCGCTTTCCCCTGCAGCGCCGTGGCGGCACGGAGGGCAGATGCGCAGTCCGGCTCCAATGCTGCCGAGGCACGGGCTGCAAAGTAGCTGAGTGCGAAAGCAGCCATTTGGCAAGCAACCAGCCCCTGTCACCTCACCCGTGCTCTTGTGTCACTGGGAGCCAAGCCTGCATGATCCCAAACTTGGAGCGCTCTTTTCGGAACAGGTAACCCAAGCTGCCGGCGGGTCGCCCGGAGTTTGGCTCTGCCATGTTCTGCCGCCTTGATGTAATATTATCATCGCTGGTGTAACTCAATCTGCTGTTTAAATGCTTGTTTAGAAATTGAACAAAAGCCTCAATTAATTAACGTTCCACTCTCAGATTGTTTTCTCCCCGGCCCACCCCCCTTTCATAGAGAGCCGACACAATCACGTTTCTGCGTTAGGCTGGGGAAGCTGGAGATGGCGCTCTTGTGCACTGCCAAAGGGAGCCAAGGTCAGGGGAGTGGGTGAGGCTAAGTGCAGGGGGACAGCTCGGTTGGGAAAGGCCCTGGTGCAGAAGATGGAATTGGTGGGGGTGGGGGGACTACACCCCCTCTCCCAGCAGCAGATGCAGCTGCACCTACAGAACATGGGTCTGTGTTCCCCAGGCACATGATCCCCACACGCTGCCCCACCTGCCCCTAAGAGCTGCATTCTTGGCTAAATGATAATGGTGGGATAATGTTACCGGCTGGGCCTTCGCTGTTGCCAGGAGAGACCAGCTCACATAGGGTGGAAGAATTCTGGCTAAAAACGGATGGGCTGTTTTGCCAGTAATGTGGGGAGGGGGAGGCAGAGGAATGTAACAGAAATCCATCATAGAAAGAAAGGGTGAGCAGGGCAAAACGTTACTATTTCAGCAGGGGGAGGATGGTGTGACTGAGGGCCCAAATGACACTACTCTTCTCCCCGGAAGCCTGTGAGAATGCATTCAGCTTTGTGATAGTGCTGCCTTGGGGGGGGAATACTCCTGTCCCTGAGCCATTTAGCTTCCTCATGCCCCATGGGAAATGACCCATTAGCTTTCATCATGTAAAGCCAGGCTCAGTCCTTCTCTGCGCTGTCATCCCATGGACCAGGCCGGTGCTGGGAACTCCCCCCAGCACAACGCCCCTGTGGAGAATCTGTGGCTTGTCCTTGTTGCCAAAGAACGTTGTAAAAATCGACAGCAAGTCCCTTCCCGCTCAGAGGAGAAGGGACCGACCCCTGGGTTCACCTGGCAAAGCTGCTGTCAGCGGTCTGTGCAGGTCACAGTGTGAACCAGCACTGGGCCTTTTATTTATTTCCATAATGAGGTGAGTGCTGCTGAAACATGCTTGATACATGGCCCTGCCGGCTGCATTCATATACATACCTTCCAACAGTCCCTCTTTCGGGGCTGAATCCTACTGTCCCTCTTTCAGGGATCAAAGCCCTTCTTTCAGGAGAGAGACAAAAAGACCGGTGTTCAAGCTTCAGTCACCTTTTCCCTGGTTACCTTCCAGAAAAAGCCCTTTATTGGACAATGGGGAGATGATGGAATGGCAAGAAACTGAGTGGAATGAGACGCAGGCGAGCTCTTGTCCCTCCTTATGCACTTGGAAAGCTGGGAGCGGTGTGGACGCGAGCGTGTGTAAGTGTGAGGGGCGGAGCTTATTCGTGAAGCAGTGGAGCTTATTGGCCCATCGGACAGAGCGTGTCTCTTTTTGGCAGCTTGAAATGTTAGGTGGTGTGTGCTTAGCCCCAGAAGAGAGAACTACACTGGGACGGCAGGTGTTTCTCAGGATGGGTCCCATCTTGGAGCGGGTGAAGTCTTCTTGGCCTGTTAACTTTCAGCCTCCCTGAGGGCTTGTCCGAAAGCAGTGGTTCTCCAACTTTTTTTGAACCACACCCCCTCAGCTTGTATGTGGTAGTTGAGGCCCCTTCTCTGCCCCCCCACACCCCTTGCTCCCTCTCTGTCTCCCCCTCTCGTTACTCTTTATTCCTTAACTCTCACTCCCTCTTGTCTCTCCATTATTTTGGAGATTCTTCTTCGCTCTGTCAGAGAGTAGAACTAGATGTTTGCCAGCTGCAGTCCTTCTCACGCCCTCCCCACCCCATCCCCGAATATCGCCTGTGCCCCCCAGTTTGAGGATCACTGCCCTAAAGGCTGAGGAGTGATACATGTGGCAAAATGCCCTTGCCCTGACCCAACCCCCCTCTCACCCTCCTTAGCTGAAACTGCCAGCCTGGCTCAGCCAACGCCCAGGCTGCTGTAAGCACGTTTAGGACTTCCTCATTCCTGGAATTCCTAAGGGGGGGGAGGAACTCTACACCTGAGACAGGTGACGTGGGATGAGCGAATGATAGAAGGAGAGGGGCTTCTGGGTTAAAGCCAGCTGACCCTCCTGGACAAATGAGAACGAAGGTCAAGGATGCCTTAAAAGGACCAGCACAGGCATTTTGTCTCTCTCTCTCTCTCTCTCTCTTAGCCTACAGAAGACTAAGGGAGGACATAATGACAGTTCCTAAATATCTAAGTGGATACCACAAAAGAGGGTGAACATTTATTCACCACTGTTATAAAAGAAGAGGGGGTGGACTTAACTTATAGCAATATGAATTTCACTG
>QEPC01014402.1:8470457-8487471 GCA_003113815.1 Sphenodon punctatus | reverse complement strand
GTGTGTGTGTGTGTGTGTGTGTTATTGGCTGCGCAATAAATGCCTCCTTTGGGCCGGGTGGCCAAGCCTCGCTACTAAGGCTTAAAAGGGGAAAATCTACCTATTTGGCTAGGGGCCAACAGCTTTGGGAACAAAGGGAAGTCTCCTGCGGGTAGCTCTGGGGATCTGCCTCCAACACAGTGGAGGGAATCCCAGGAACAGAGTGCCAGGAAAGGGGAGTGCTTTTGAGAAGCTGTGAGGCTTATGCCTTTTGGGGTTCACATGTCTTGGGTGGTGTGAATGCCCTCTGAATTATACCCAAGTGGTGGCAGCGGAATACTAAGGGTTTTTGGGGGTTTGCCAGCTGTGGGAACCCCTGGTCAGAGATTTGGAGAAACACAGTGAGGTGGGTGTCTCAGCCGTATAGCACCCCCTACTGGCGTTTCGCCACAATACAGACTAAGGCGGCTTTTATACAAGGCGCTGAAAAGCGCCTCCGGAGTCCCGCGTTGAGAGAGAAGCCGCGCGGGGAGGGTTTACATGCTCCCCGCGCTGCCGGACGTGACGTGCTCCCCATTGTCGTCGTCGTCGATGCTGCTGCCAACAACGGGGAGCACGTCACTCCCAGCAGCGCGGGGAGCATGTAAACACTCCCCGCGCGGCTTTTCTTTTAACGCGAGACTCAGGAAGCCGCTTTTCAGCGCCTTGTATAAATCGGCCTAAGGCGCAATCCCACCATGTTCTTTTTGGAGCCACTGAACAGTCATTAGGTACTTATAGCATCTGTCTCACCCTGCTCCCTCCAACCCTTTGAAGTAGTGATCAAGGAATGAGAGGCTCCTGGGGGCTGAGCTCCCTTGAGGGTCTGTTCTCCCATTAGCAGCAGATCCAGCACGTTCCCTGTTGGGAGGGAGAACTGGCCACGTGGTATCGTGGCCTTTGGACCACGCAGCCCATCTGATCCTCTGTCATTGAGCTGGCACTGTTTGAAAGGGCAGTTCTCACGTTGTCCGCGGGCTGTCTGGAGAGTCCTTCTGGTGCTGTGGGAAGCACTCCTGTGCTCCAGCACAGTGTGTGCGGGGAAGGAGGCATGGAGGAGTTAGACCATCTGGGCCTCTCCATTTCTCAGCTGCTGCCGTAGCCTCAGAAGATGCTGCTCGTTCTACAGTTCTGGCATGTCTGTGCTATCAGCTTCTTTCTCTGCGGTGAGTAACCAGGCAGAGACTTGACTCTTCAGCACTTGATGCCGCTCCTGGTACCTAACCCCCAGGTACCTCCCTTGCCTCCTCCTTGTGTTTCCTGCTTGATGTGTCACAAGGAGGAGCTGGGGGTGGGGTGGGGAAGTAAAGCTGGAATGGGCAGTGCATTTGCTACCCATCGGTAGTGTCTGCATTTTAGAGTAGTCTGTTGGGGTCCTGATTGGTACCTGAGTACTGAGTTGGGTACCCAGTTACCTGAAAATACCAAGTATTACTGAGTTACCGGTACAGGAACTGGGGCAGAAAGTTGAGAAATCAGTACTGGAAGCTGGAAAATCAGTAGTTTCTCTGTAAAGCGCCAAGTATATTGCTGGCGCTATATAAATAATAATAATAATAATGTCGTTATTTGTTTTCATTTTTGTTATTAAAAACTGTTGTTTGTTTTTGTTAATAATGACATTTCATTTTTCATTATTGGCGTCATTATTGGTATCGGATAAAACCGAAAATTTTGTTTTCGTTTCCGTTTTCGTCAGCGTGTGTGTGTGTGTGTGTGTGTGTAGAAGAAGTGCCAGCAGACTGCATCTCATTATAGCTCCCCACACACACAGAGCCCCCCCGCGTGCTGCCGAAAACAGAAATGAAACCAAAACCAAAATTTTGTGCGATACCGATAACGGTTTTGTGTGATACCGGTTTTGTGTGATACCGATAACGAAAAATGAAATTTCGTTATTGATTTCATTATTATCATTTTTGTTTTTGTTATCGAAATAATGATAACGAAGTGCACACCCCTAAAAATTAGTATAAAAACTAGCAAATCCTATTTCGGGTAGCACTAATTGGGTACCAGTTAGTACCTGATGTTACTGGATTGGGTCGAGTACTGCAGGTGGGTCCTTGTTTCAGCTCTCCGAGGAAGCATCTGTGACTGACACTGGCCAGCATGGCTGGGCCGACCTCCAGACGCAGGAGGCACAGATGCCAAGCCAATGGAACCCATTCATGTCATTGCAGGGATCTCTAGTGCCTCAATGTTACACCTGGGCACCCCTTATGGAGACACCTAGTGTAAGGGGGGGTGTCCCTTATGGAGACGTCTAGTGTAAGGGGTGTGTGTGTGTGTCCCGTTTAATATTTTCTCTTGTGGGGCAGAAAGAAGGGGAGGACCCCAGTGCACTTTGCTGAGGCTCTGATTTCCCCCCACCTCATCCCATGTGAATTGCTGTACCCCAGAAGCTTTGCAGGAGGTGGATTGCACCCTGTGGGTGAAGGAGTGGCAGCCCTGCTACCTGGCTGCTCGTGTGGTGAAATGCATGTGTCCCGCAGGAGAGGGCTTGATCTTGGCATGCCATCCATTAGCGCCTGGCATACGGAGCAGCACGGGACCTCGTCCTCTAATGCCTCTCTCACTCCTTCCGCCAGATGTTGGTGCCTCTGAAAGGAAGGGAAGGAGTCTGAAATCAGGGTAAAGGGTTGGTAGTGCTGATCCCCGAAAGCTAGTGCCTAGGACAGGGTCGGGGAACCTTGTCCCTCTTATGGACCACTTTGTACAACTAGTACAAGCTCCATGAGCCAGACAGGGGCTGAGTGCTTAAGGGATGTGCTCAGGAGGGGGGAAGGAAGGGGAAGGTCTAGATCATGGATTCATCCCCTGTCCTTGAGTGCCTGCCTTCATCTCTGGTCCCTTCCCCTGGGCTCACTCTTTCCATGACCGAAAGAGGGACTGATACACGGGACATGAGCTTCCATTGGGCAGGAGGGGTGGTATTGAAATGTTGAAAATAAATAAAATGATCAAATGGTCAGATCAAGGAACTGGACAAAAGGCTGTATAGAATTAGCCACGGGCTGGTAGTTCTCCCTCCCTGGCCTAGGCACATTGTCTTATATGAGATGGCGAGGTGCAGATTAGAAGCTGAAATGGGTAGCTCATTTGCTATCCGCAGGTAATACTTGCAATTTTGGGTACCATATCAGGTGCCCAACAGGCACCCAATTCCCCCCAAATACTGGGTAGTAGTGTTACTGAGTTACCAATTTACCAGTTGGTACCCATCAGCAAACTAGTAAATCTGTAGAGGAATCAAGACAGGAGGTAAAACCAGGATGAAAAATGGTATTTCAGTGCCTTGGGTAGCCTGTGGGAAACGAATCAAGTGCTGATTAGAACCTCATGTTACCCGCTTGGGCTGAGTACTGCAATTTCAATGGGTTTACCCATTTTTGCGGGTATTCATTTCAGCTATAGTGCAGACGCTGTGATGGGGTGGGGGGCATCCATGTTGGTTACCAATCCCTAGCCTGTGTGACGTGTCTAAGCTTATTGCTGTCTCACAGTGGGGATCCAGACTGACTGACTGTTACCATTGCTGGGGGAGGGGCTGGTGTAGGCTGCACGGAAACCCCTTTCGGGATATCTCAGCTGTGCCCTTCCCTCAAGTGAAGTGGCTTATGAGGATGCTCATTGGAAAATGCTCATTGGAAATGCGGTCGCTGCCCTATTCCCAACCATCTCTTTTGCTCCCTGGGAGCAGCTTGTGTGAATTCTCTGCTTAGTCAAATGGTGGACAAAGCAGTCTCTGCCTGGGAGCAGGCTGAGCTGAGAGAGCTTTCGTATATCACAGTGACAGGGAGATATTAGGTGGCTACCATCGCTTTCCCCACAGCCCTTTGGCTGCACCTCAGTTCATCTCCTGTCCCCTTGCTCCCATGCCCCTCCTCTGACTGCTAGTCATCTGTTGGGTCTCACCTAAGGGGAGTCCGTATGAAGGGGAGTGGGTGAAGTGGCCAAATCGCGAGGAGCGTGAGACTCAACCAGCTCAGTCTTAGGCCGCATTCACACCGGCGGTGGCGGCGGTGGCCGAGAAAAGACGCGGCAGCGGGGAGGAGCCCAATGACAGAAGAAGAGCCGGTGCGAATGGGGATCTGCCGCGGCTTCCCTCGCGCATGTCAGAGCAGGATTTTGCGCCCTGACATGCGCGAAGGAGGCCGCAGCAGGGTCTCACCGCCCCCACCCCGCGTCAGGTGTGGATGTGGTCTTACTTTTGTGGCCTACCCAGGTAGGGTGGCCATACCTCCCCTTTAAAAGAGGACACTTATGAAAAATACATGGTGCAGGGCTGCACTGCAACCAATGGAGCCCTACATCCTGTATTTTTCATAAGCGTCTTCTTTTAAAGGGGAGGTGTGGCCACCCTAACCCCAGGCCTGGGACCTAAATGCGGCCTGTGGCGAGGTTTTATTTGGCTTCTTTCCATTGCCCAGATCTGGGTTTGGGATCTTGTTCCTCCCACCCGCCCCCCTTGCAAACAGTAAAAGACAGACCTCAGGGTAAATGAATAAATAATAATAATACATTTTATTTTTATAGTGCTCCTCTGTCTTTAAATGGCACTCGGAGTGCTTTACAATCATAAAAATATAAAAACAATTTAAAATCAGTTTAAAACAATATAAAAGGGGGAAAGTAAAATGGGAGGGCAAACTCCATTGAGGGGAACTGGCAGGGGATCCTAAAAGGACCTCAAGAATAAATGAGCCTTCAGGTGCTTTTCTAAAGGTAAGGCGGGAGGAACCGAGAGAGACATCTGGAGGGAGCGAGTTCCCGCCTGAGGGCCCAGTCACAGCAAAGGCCCGATCTCCCGCTGACTTAAGACACAGTGGCGGGATCCCCAAACGGGGCGGTTTCTGAGCTGAGATACCCATCAGCTTGAGGCTCCAGGAGCAGGTCTCGAATATAGAGTCGGGGCCTAGGCCGCACAGTCTCCAACTCAATGCACCGCTTTACAGGCAGCCAAGGCCGAGACTGCAGGGTGGGCGTAAACCAGTGCAACCAGACTGCCGCATTCTGGACAAGCTGCAGGCGACGGATAAGCACCGCTAGCAGCCCAGAGGGAGCTGCAAAACTCAAGTCTTGTGGTCACCAGGGCGCGGGCTGTTGTCCCCCACCCTGAAAGAAGACACGGACACTATTCTTGTGGGGTAAATCAGGTCACACCAAACATTATTAGCCTTGTCGGGGAGGAGGGGTCTATGCCCCTCCGGGTCCTGTCAACCTAACTGCTGACTAATAACTCGGGTAGAGTAAACTTAAGGCGGTCTGGTGTTCCTCAGTACCGCAACAGTACTAACTATAGCTGCTGCAATGTCACGCCTGCCCGGCCGCCCCAGGCTGGATCAGGAGGCCTTCGCCTACCGTGACCCAAGGAAGGAATTGAGGGCAGCCGACGAGGACCTCGGACCGCCCCTGTCCTAGGGCGCCTCGCCCCGACCCCCCCCCCCCTTCCTGGGTCCTGTGCGATGCTGGCTGGGAAAGCTCTAGCATTCGCGTGGACCCCATCTCTTAAGGAGATGACCTGGCAGCAGACGATCCCTACTATCTAACTTAACTAACTCACAGGACCCCTGCGGTGCAACAGCTATTAATCTCGGTATCCCCTTCCCACCTGTTGCCAATCACGAATCCACACTGTGAGGAAGGCGAAAAACCAACCAGAACCTATGCCAATTGTTCTGTTGGCCAAAATTCCTTCCCGGCCCTGACCCCAAGTTCAGCAACCAGTGCTACCCACAGTATAACGTGGGTGGGTGGGTGCTTCTATTGATGGTGCTCGGGCGCGAATGCTGGGTTCGCGCCCGGCACAAGATGGCAGCCGCGAGCTCCCGCTCATCGCGAGAGCTCGCTTCGTGCCGCTTCCTCACGCCGTGCGCCCCTACACGTGTCTCCTCCCAGCACAGGGCGGGGGAGGGACAACAGCCGCCGCCCCCAATCTGCTCCTCGCATTGAGGAGGGCCGGGTAGGCGACGGGCATGGTGGCAAGGTCAGCCTGGGATAAATAAGGGTGTAGCTTTGGCAAATTTTATAACTGAAAGAAACATCTTCAGACAACATCCAACACCTGAGCTTGGTTGACACTGATGCCCAAGTTCTTTACCTGGCCCACTGCCTCCACCCGGACCCCGTCCACATGCAGGAGGGGCCTGAGGGAGACACGGGCATCCTAATATCGGTTACCCCTCCCCACCCCTATTGGAATCACTGGAGCAGAGATGAGGGGATGCACACAAGGACAGGGAACAGATCCATGATCTGTAACCCCCGCTTCCTGAATGCACCCCTTAAGCACCCCCACCCCCAACTTCAATGTGACCCTCAGAACTTATACTCATTTTGAAAGTGGACCCTGAGAGGGAAAAGATTTCCCAGTAAACTGTGGCTTGAGCCTAGCTCTCCAGAGGCACCCCCCCTCCTAGGTCCTAGCTTGTATCTCCCCTTCTCGCTAATATCTGAACCTCAAGGTTTTGGCTGCTTGTGAAACCGTTGGAAAGATCCTTAATGCAGTCCAGCTTTGTTTTGGTAGAGTGTTTGTTTACACACACAATGCTTGTCCCCAAACCTGTTACTATGAGCATAACAGAGAGTGTCTAACCAAGAGCAGAAAGAGAGAGCAGCGCCCAGGCCAGGACCCAAAGAACTTAAGGAAGATGACAAGTCAGTGAGAGTGAGAGAGGCAGGGATGACCGTTTCAGATGGTAGGAATGGCAGAGGAGGCTCTCCCACTGAGGGGTGAGAGGTTTTACGGAAAGTAGGGTGGCCAGATATGCAAATGTTAGAGGACACTTATGAGAAAATACAGTTTGCAGGGCTGCACTGGCTCCAATAAAGCCCCGCAACCTGTATTTCTCATAAGTGTCCTCTAAAATTTGCATATCTGGCCACCCTAATGGAAAAACAGGGGAAGGTCACTGCTTCGTGTGTGGCAGAAACAGGAGACATTTCCTGAGGAACGTTGGCGCAGGACTGTGGAGGGAAGAGGGATGTTCTGAACCTGAGGCCAGAGAGCGGCAGGGAGTTGCGTAGTGCAAGTGAGAGGAGTAAGAGGCTGGGATGGGGCTCTTCATAGATGTGGGGCTGAAGCCAGGGTGTGTATAAGGTGTGTGGGGAAGCTTGGCAGACACAAGCTGTGGCCAAGGAGCAGGGGTCATGTCTGGTGCTGTCAAGGTTATGGACAGTTGAGGTGGATGGGCATTCTAAACAAGGATCAAGAAGGAGGAGTTGGATCTCTGAGGAGGCTTCTCTCCCCTATAGGGAAGCCATTTTGCTCCTTCTGAGTCACACAACAGGAGCAAACCACAAGGGAGCCAAGGATTAAGCTATGGGGTCAATAAGCAGAGAGGGTGTCCACCCACACAAGGTGATGGAAGACATGCAGAGAAAATTAGAAGGAAGTGAAGGTCACAAGAAGGACAAGCTGAGACAGAAGGGAAGCCAATTCTTGTGGAATGTCGTCCTTTGTGGAACCTAGAGCAGCTCCCTCAGTGTCACCTTGAGAAATGGGCTTCGAGGGGCAGCCATTTCCTGGGCTCACGCCAGGCCTGTGCAGCCTCCTCAGCCTGTAGCATACAAACTCTGAGCACAGCCAGGGCCATACCTTGGGAAGGCCAAACCAGCCTGGATGCCACAAGGGCTGCCCTGACTCTGGGCCCTTCCAGCCCAAACTTGAAGTGTATCTCAGGCTAGTTCCCTGGCCCATGTTATTCAGGTCCACTTTGGGTCATGTGCAAACTTGATCCTTCCAGCTGTCTTTTCTCTCCAGGGGTCGTGAGCTTTTTCTTGCTCAGGGGATGGCACGGTTACCCCCTCTCTTGCTCCCTGGGGGTGCAGTAATGGGGCCTGTGTTACTCATGGCCAACTCACACATTCCTCTTCACACGTTCTGGCAGCCTGTGCCCACTGGTACCAGCATGAGCTCATTTCGGGCTGCGCACCGTACTGGTTGCACTCTTGTAATGTTTCCCACCCCTTAGCTCCCTTGAGAGGAGACTCCTTTAGGCCAGCAATGGCCTTTGGGGTCTCCAGAAAAGCTAGTCACCCCTGGACCCAAGGCTGACTTGTAGGGTGGCCATACCTCCCCTTTAAAAAGAGGATGCTTATGCAAAATACATGGTGCAGGGCTGCACTGGAACCAACACAGCCCTACAACGTGTATTTTATTATTCTTATTCTTATATCATTTAAAGGGGAGGTAAGGCCACCCTGTTGGCTCTAGCGTCCTTTCCAACTATCCCAGTGACGCAGAAATACAGTCACCGACAAACAGTCTAAATGTCAGGTTCAGAGCAGTGCGAGAGGCTCCCGTTTTGCCACTCCTGTCCACCCCAGCTTTGAATGACTCCATGAGATGCCATCTTCTCCAAAGCCGCGGAGGGGCTGTTGCAGGACAGGTGTCGCTAGTACCGACCCGAGGACACTGATCACTCCTCTGCTACTTAGCAGATTTACCTCAGAAATAACGATTCCTCCACTTGCCCTCTGGAGCCAGGATCGTTCAGTTGCTACTCTGCCCTTTTCTGTTTCCTGCTCCATCTGATTTCCCTCAGCAACCCTTGCCAGCCCGGCCCCTTGGGCGCCACCGCTGCATCTGATCAGATGCACTCTGCATTTTCCTGATCAAATGTTTCTCATCTGTGCTGAAGGGCTCAGGCTAACCTGGTCTTTGCCTGCCTCCCTCCTGCTCCAGCCCAACTGGTTTATTCATAAGAGTTTCTTCTGCACTCTCTTTCCAGAATGCCTGCTGTCTAGTGGGGTGAATCGCAGACACCACCCCATTTTCAGACAGGTGATGACTTGTGGGTTCCCAGGCGGGACTGGCATGGCACTGACTGGATTGCTCCGGGGAAGGGCTTTGTCACCTGCATTATGTCTGCAACAAGGAGATCCACACATTAACTTAACGGGCTTTAGAAAAGGCATTTCCCTTTGTCTGAAGCTGGCAGCCTTTGGATGTCCCCCGTTACCTGGTGGTTCTCGTGCCACGGGGCTGGAGAAAGAGAGGGGATGCTGGTCTCCATACGTCCAGTGTATTGTTTAGCCCGCTGCCCACACTCCTCATTCGGAATGAGAGGGTCCAAGAGCCAGATTCTGCTCCTCAGGTGGGAGAAGGATCAGCCCAGCAGAGGGTGGAGACAAAGGAGGCTTCATTCCAACTTGGAGATGCTAACTTTGTGTCAGGCTGTCTGATGGGGTGAAAGCACCCATCAGCATGAGAAAAAGAAACTCGCTTATATGGCAGCCCCGCAGAGAGGATTAGCTGACGGCAGAGCAGTGCTGCGGCTGCCCTCTCACTGTACCGCGGCCCCCGTGCACTCTGGCTCTGGGGGCTGTGGGAAGAGGACATATGGCTAGCTGCTCTGCCCTGCACCCCTAGGAGGCTGTTCTGGTCCTTCTAGGCAGCAGGAGCATCATAAAGATGACAAGGTCATTGAGGACCAGTCCCTGGCCCCAAACCTCTCTGTCCTCTCCCCTCACCCTGAAGCCTCAGCAGGTTTTCCATCGCTTCCCTCCATGCTCTGCCCTTTTGGAGATGAACTACCCACTGTAGGCCCCACACGCTAACGTGTGGCTGGCCCATTGCTATCTCTTGGGAATGGTCCCTGACTTAGTCCCGGTCCCTGCCTTAACATTAGCCAGAAACTCTAGGCTGGACTAGGCAAGCGATTCTCCAACTTTTCTGAACCACGCCCAGGGCCAAGATAAAATGTGGGGCCCCTGTTGGCTTCTCCCCTTCTCTGTGGCCCCACCCGCTCAGGGGCATCCTCCAGGGGGTCCTAGGGGTGGTCGTGTTTGAGGCTCCACTGGGAGGTAATGGAGCCCCAGCCTTGACCCTGCCCTGGTGAAAACTGTGAGGAAATAGCGGGGGCTAGGGTAGTCACCCTGTAGTAAGGCCGGTACTGACTACTCCCCTCCCCACTTTTACTTGTCTGTTATAGCTGAGGCCTGCACACTTGTACCTACATCTTGCACTCTTCCTTCCTCTTCCCACCCTCCTATTGGTTTCCCTGTCTCTCTCCCTTGTTCTTTGACTCTCTCTGCCCTTTGCCACCTCATGATTTTGGAGATTTCCCCCTAGCTTCGTGAGAGAGCGTGGAGTGAGTGATTTGCCAGCTGGAGTCTTTCTCACGTGCCCTCAGAACACCTTCCACACCCCCCAGTTTGAGAACTTAGGGTCTACGCTAGGGCTTCCGTGCCTTACTTGGATTGCAGCAATGGGGTGATACCCCACTGTGTGTTGCATGGGCTAGGGGGAAACATGGGGGCACAGCCTAGTGGGAACACACTGGTCCGGTGCCCACTGCCCTGCGGATCGGATTGGTGCGACTCTTATCAGTGCTCCAAAGCCTCAGCATAATCTGGGAACTGGGCGTTTGTCCCCCCAGGACAGGCCTCTCAGCTCTTTTCACTGGTTCTTATTCCAGAGAAATCATAGCTAATGCAAGGTCCACCCATGTCTCTTGGGTGGTCCCTCCATCTGCCCGCTCCAAAGTGCATTGCCTTGTCTTTGCTCAGTTCGATTTGCCAGCATGCTGCTCAGTCACAAATTTGGTTTGGTCCCTCCCACGGCTCCTCCTCACTAGTCTGAATTCATAGCAATAAGCTCGGGCCTGCCCCTCATGATTCACCTTCTCTCCCAGGCTGTTAATCACTGAGCTGAAAGAAACCAATATCTGAAGCAAATAATACCAAACTTGACAAATTTGGTTGCTTCAAATTCATTTAGCAAAGCAGTTACCAAGTGCCAGGGGGGGTAGGAAGGCTTTGGCAGGCCTGGGTTCATGCCCCAAATAACCCAAGGGTAAGCGAGCAGTGTCCCCCTAAGTAGCAGTCCCTCCAACGGGACTCCTGGGCAGCCTCAGCCTCCCCCCGCAAAGGTTGTGGTGTCGCCCTGGCTCCCAGCGATGTCCCCATGAGTGTCAGCAATCCTGCCAGGAAGGAAATTTCAAGAGTTGGCGGGACCAGCAGTCCACCCCTGCCCACTCTGAAAACTTCTTTCTTGATGGGCCCCTTTGAAATCTACACTGCTAACAAAAATTTCAGAGTTGGCAGGGGCAGAATGTTGGCCCTGCTCCTGCCTCTGCCCCCTCAGAAAATTTCTTAGCATCACTCACACTGCTTGCAAAGGGCCCCCCTAGTGTCCAGGGTCTAGGTTCAACTAAGCACCCTTGCTCCATGGTGGCTGTGTTCCTGCTGAGTTCTACCTACTTCCTGTTTTGTTTCCAGATCTGGGTATTTCAGTTTTCAGTATTTTGGTAACTTTGCTTTCTTGTTTATTGGGTTCCTTTGGCTACTATTTAGACATTGCTGCTGAGTGCTATTGTGCACCAACCTTTTGCACAATGGGACCGTATCATCTTGCACAATTGTGCTAAAATAGTGCAGTCCTGAAATATCAAAACCAAAGTAATAATAATAAATAATAATCTTTATTTTTATATAGCACCCCCCTGCCATGGCACTCAGAGCACTTTGCATATAACGAACACAACTTTTAATCTTCACAACAACCCTGTGAAGTAGGTTAGGCTGACAGAATATTGTGACTGGCCCAAAGTCATCCAGTGAGTTTCTGGGTAAGATGAGACTTGAACTAGGGTCTTCCCTCACTGTCTTCTGGTCTAAGTACTGCACACTTAGCCATTACACCACATTGAGTCTCAAAGTAAACAAAGAACCAAAGTTTCTGAAAGGAAATATCCAAACTAAAAAAGATGCAAGTAGCACATCACTAGCAAAAATATTTGGATATTTGTTTAATTCTGGGTTGATGAATCTTTCCCCTAGGGCCTTTGAAAATTAGTGCAAGCTCTGAGAGCCTCAAAGAAATTGGGTGGGGGTGCCTAAGGGCTGTATTCAGGCTGGGGGGGGGGGGGGGGGGGGGGGGGGGGGGGGGATGGGAGAGGCGGGTCCAGGTCATGGGTCTGTTCAGTGGATCCATTTCCTGTCTTTGTATGCATGCCCACATCTCTGTTGCCTTCCCTTCTCTGCTCCCTCCTTTTGGTGCTTGGGGGTAGGACTAGATCCAGGGATCAGATCCAGGAACTGGAAAGGGACCAAATAAAAACTAGCCACAGGTCATGTTTGGCCCCCAGGCCTGAGGTCCCCCACTCCTGGCTTAACTGAATATGCAAATGATCTTCAGAATTATAAATACTAATAATCTTTATTTTTATATAGCACCCCCCCCCCCCCGCCATGGCACTCGCCTGCCTCTGACTGGCACTGCATGTGCTGCTATTTTTCTAAATAATGGTCTTCAAGGGGACAACTTCAATTAACACAACTTTTAATCCGCACAACAACCCTGTGCGGTGGGTCAGGCTGAGAGAATATTGTGACTGGCCCAAGCTCACCCAGTGAGTTTCTGGCTAAGGTGAGACATGAACCGGGAGTATGAAAACCAGCACTTGAAAATGAAGTATTCATTTTTTTCAGTTCTCAGTGATATTGACCAGCTCTGGTCTGGGGACCGATGGCTGGAGTCACCCTGCTATTCATTCCTCTGTGTGACAGGAGCGGCCCCTTCTCCTGGAGGCCATATGTCTCTCCCAGCTAGTTTCTCTCCCATACAGGGATGTTGCCTTTCTCCCGGCTGTTGCCTCATTTCCCTACCCCATAGAGCCTGGCCTCGCTCACCCCCACTAAATGGCACCGAGGCCCAGCGCACGGCAAATCTTGCACGGGTATCAGTATTCCTCACCCCACCTTGTCCACCGCAGCAAGATCCTCTTCCCGTCTCCTGTCACAATCTCTGGTGCTCTTCGCTCCCACTCCCTGGGTTGCAAATTGTCCCTGCCCCGCAGACTGTGCCCTCATCCCACCCATTTCTGAAAGCACCCAGCCAGCCTGGAGGAGAAAAGCCCCATCTTTCTGGGTGTTAAAACTCATAAACAAATCCCTGTGTCTCCTCTACGGTCTCCCTTCCCCAGGGTTTACGTGTGGCCTGCGAATGGGCCTTCCCAGTCTGTATGGAGGAGCCGCTCCTAGGCAAACGGGCCCTGTCCCACTCTATCCGTGGCTGCTGCAGGGAGGTGTAATGTAATGCTGGTTATAGGTGACTCCAGTTTAGAGACAAGCACACACATGAGAGACTCCATTTCCAGTGCAATCTGTATTACCTCGGCATTCCAGAAAGAACATAGTAATCAACATACAACAGCAGTTTCAAATTAGGCAGCTGGTAAGGAACTAGCTTCACATAAGCAGATTCACCAGTCTGTTCCAATACATCACAGGCGGCTTGTAAGGAAGGGAGTGGGGCGGGGCGGGGCAGGGCAGGGCAGGGAGCAGTCTAGCAGCAGCTGTTGTGTCTCAGTCTTGACTGAGGGATGAGCTTCACTGGGCCAGTCTGGAGTGAAATGCTGGCTGCTCAAATGGCACATGCTCTGTTCATTTTAGGGGTGGGATTACAGGAGGGGCTGAAGTCTCTTATACTGGGTTCCTATGGAGGAATCCAGCCAATGAGAGTAATCTTGGGGTGAAATTGATATTGTCCCTAGCCAATGGTAGCAGAGAATAGGGCTGCCAGGGGTGGGGCTTGCATTGTGCTGGCCCGAGCTTGCTCCAGGTGGCCATTAGCAGCGGGGAACACAGAGTCGTCATATTGCAGGCTGGCTGTTTGTTTCCCAATGGGGAAGCTTTTCTGGGAGATATGGCACAGGACTCTCTGCTGCAGTACAGCTTCAGAGGTAAGCTAGTGGGTTTGTGTTTCTGAGGGGACTGGAGCTGAGAGACAGGAGGGTGTTGATGTATGTGCTGCTTTGTATTTTGCTAATGGGCATGGGGGATATTCAAATTGCAGTCCCATAGACAGTATTTTTAAAGTGCAATTTTGTTTCTTGAATTTCAAGTGCAGGAATTTCCAGGTCTCATCAACGATTTTAAAAGGAGGCTGCAAGGCCACTTTCTGAGACTTGCTAACTGTAAGGGCCTTTTGTGCCACTAAGGCGTATGGTCCCCTCATGAAGGGTGAACAGGATTCTGAGCCTCACCTTGCTCCTCTGTATCTTTAATGCTAGATGGGGTTTTTTAAAAGCCTTGTTCTTGATGCTTATTGAATTGGGTCTAGTGGCTAAAGCGTTTGGGGAGTTACATTAATTTATGCAGATTTAGGGTGTCTTCAGCTGAGATGCTACCCCACATGGCCCAGGAGCTACGGAGCTGACTGCCCGGCTGGAGGTGGAGCGGCCAGATGCACGCTCCTGTGAGCCTCATGGCTACGCATCGAGAGCTGTTGGGGAAATCCAGAGTGCTCCATGCACGGCAGGCAAAATAGCTCCATGCCAATGGGCGGCCGCGGAGCCCCTCCCTGTATGAACGGTGGCAGACAGCCACGCCAGCAAACAGCCCCACCGCTCATAGACCCTACGGGAAGGGGAAGCGGCCTTTGCAAGTCACAAGAACTGGCCGGGAGCTCTGGGGAGCCCAGACTCCCCGGACATGCCCCTTGCAAAGGCCAGCTAGTGCATTTCACCCTCCCCCATTGCTCATTGCAGGGAGAGTGTGTGGCAGCTGCCTCTGTGGCCGAGGTAGCCATGCTTCGGGTCGCTTGTTCGAATCCTGCCCCACACATTCCCATCTGGGTGAGTGCTCTGTGGCAGAGCCACATTGTGACCATGGCCCCCCACCCCACCCCCGCCCATTGCCTTGTTCACTTAAAATCACTCTTTAATGCTTTGATTTTTCTCAAGAGTTTGTAGCTCTAGTATTTGCTCATCCTGTTTTACAAATCCAAAACCTTGTAGGCCTATGTGTGAAAGGCTAAAGCTTTCTCCTTGGTCAGTTGTGTAGGGATGTGGCTTTATTGGATTTTACTGCTATTTCTTCCTTGATGCTTTGCTGTAATTGTGCAGCGTTTCTTCATGTTGTGGAGAAGTTTTATATGGAGGGAGGCTTTTCTCATTGGGAGTACCCATCAAATGAACCATTTCTTGGTAGTCTTATCTCCTTTAGTTTTGTGTGTAACACTTTCAGACCTGCTGTCAAAAATATGCTTTCTGGGTTTTTTGGGTATAAAACCCCCCTTTCGTTTCACCTTGAGTCAAGTGCAATTCTCAGGTGAGACTGCTCATGTGAACTTCTAAGTCCCACAGAAGTGAATGGGACTTGTGCTAACTGCTAGCATGCATGTGCATTATCCTGCCAGAGGATTGCACTGTTAATGTGTTTGCATTTCTGAAATGGGCAGGACTTGAACTCTGGGCTTTGCTGTAGTCACCCAGCAGGTAAAATGTACTATATGGGCCCAACAGGATGGTGATCATCTTGTGACAGGGCTGTGGTTCTGTGATGGTTCTTCCTTGCTATCTCAGGACAGTTCAGTGGCTGGGCAGGTGGCTTTTGGCAGCCAGCAATTGAGCAAGGTGGCAGGAGGGCTGCTTTGTCAGATCAGGGCAAACAGCAAATGGCTTTTCCAAAACGAGGTGTCTGGGAGTGGGGGGAGGAGGGGAGAGGTTGTGGGGCAGTCGCAGCATTGTTCTTGGTCATCAAATTCTATCGAAACCATTGTCACTCAGAGTGCTTTTTCATATAACAACCCTGCGAGGTAGGTTAGGCTGAGAGAATATTGTGACTGGCCCAAGGTTACCCATTGAGTGTCCAGCTAAGCCCTACCTCCCAGTGGAAGTACTGCACGCTTAGCCATTACACCACACTGGCTCTTGAGATGTTAAATTTACAACCCGTCCCCTTGAGTAGGGCTACCTCCCCTTTTAAAATGCATGTTGCAGGGCTACATTGGTTCCAGTGCAGCTCTGCAACATGTATGTTTCATAAGCGTACCCTGTTAAAAGGGAGGTATGGTAGCCCTATCCCAGCGGTGTGAGTTCTGTTGAGAAGAGGGGGCAGAAAGAAATGCACTCAATAGCGTGTGTGTGTGTGTGTTGTGTTCATTGTATAGCAACTGTCGAGTTTTAACTAACCCTGCCCCCAAGTGGCCTGGCCCAGCCCCTCCCCTAAAAGTTCACCAGCTGCCACTTAAACTCGGGAAGCCCCTATATATCAGCGAACAATTCTGGTCCCATCCCTTTCCCTTGTCCAAGCTCAGTTCAGCCACCAGAGGGCAGCACACTGCACAAGACCACGCTGTCTGCTTTTGGGCTAGAGATGCTACAGCTGCAGAACAGCTCTGGGTGGTGGAATCTAGTGCAGCAGGGCAGAGATGCCTGCACCGGTGAGCGGGGAGGGTCGGGCTAAACTGGATCTCGGATCCGTTGGGGGTAAACACTTTCAGGTTGCCCACGACGAGAGATCCAAGCACGATGCTTCTCCCCCTAGCTGCAGGATAGATCAGAGATGCTTACGTGGGGGGCAAAGAGCTGTGGGGCCTGTGCTGTTTTAGGATGGCTGCATGTGGTGTGGGGGAGGCCTTGAACTGGGAGGATGATTCATTAGCAAATTGCGCCCCCCCCCCCCTGCCAAATCTGGGCCCAGTTCCTTCTCTGTGTTGCAGACATTATGCATTCATCTAGGGCAGGGGTGGGGGACCTGTTCTGACCCATGGCGGGCGTGGGCCCCCTCTAAGAACTAGGCCAAGCCCATAGGCCAGATAGCAGGTGCGGGGCTATGCTGGAAGGGCATGCTGAGCATGGGGGAAGAAAGGGGAGGGTCCCGATTCTCGCTCTCTGCCCTTGAATTGCATGCCTTCATCTCTGCTCCCCCCTGAGCCCTCCTAGTGCTTGAGTGGAGGGACCGGAGCTAGGGTGTCAATCCGGGCAGTGGTAAGGGATACAAAAATAGCCCTAGGCCAGATTTGGCTGATAGGCCACAGGTTCCCTGCTCCTGCAACAGGGACATGGTTAGTGTCCTGCCGCCGCCTCTATTTATTTATTTATTTAATAGATTTTTATACCGCCCCATCCTGCAATGCAGCTCGGGGCGGTTTACAACAATAAAACAATTTAAAATCTTTAAAATACAAATATAAAACATATAAAACAGGGCAACATATAATCATGAGTAAATAAAAGGTGGGGGATTAAAAATCACCCCCCCC
>QEPC01014402.1:8451181-8467260 GCA_003113815.1 Sphenodon punctatus | reverse complement strand
TGCTCTCACCAGGGGGAGTCCCTGGGTCCACCCCCCACATTACCCCCCGTGTCAATACCCCCACCCTACCACCCTAGCCCTGAAAGATAAAAAGCCTGCCCAATAAAAAACACAAAACCAGGTAGCGCTTTGCTGAAGAGCCAGCGGTTGCTGGAGCTCTGCCATTAGCTGCTGTCTCTGCCTCCGGATGAAGGCTGGGGCAGGGTGAGTAGGTGAGACCCAGGCACCCACTCCCATGTTGCCGGCCTCGCAGCCAGAATGTCATTGCGCGGAGGCGGCTACGGTCAGAGCCTCTCGCTGAGCTATCTCACTGCCGGATTAATGCTGTGTGGCTGCACGTCTGGCGAGGCAGCTGTGCCACCTAGTGGCCAAGATGTGAACAGTGGCATTGAACTGTGGGTAGGGTCCTCCTCTTTAAGGGGATGCTTATGAAAAATACATGGTGCAGGGCTGCATAGGGGCTGGTGCAGCCCCGAAACATGTATTTTCATAAGCATCCCCTTTTAAAGGGTAGGGATGGTAATCCTAACTATGGGGCAGAAACTGGGCATCCAAAGGGGCAAGCAACACTTTTCCCCCAGAGCTTCTATATATGATGACTTGCCACCAGGATTAGCACCAGTGCAATGAAACTCTCCACAGTGAGGGCTCTGAAGCTACTGCCTATGGATCTAAACTCTTCTTTTGACCCCTCACAGATGGGCCTGGCCTGGCCCGGCCTTACCAGCGGGCGACTGCCCTGCGGCCCTGCAGTGACCCCTGTTTTCATTCCCTCCCAGCAGGGCCCCAAACATGACCTCCTTTAGGGCCCCACGGAGGGGGCCCTCAATTGGGCGGGGCCAGTAGGAGCCCCACATTTTATCTTCACCCTGGGCCCTGCACATTCTAAGGCAGGCCCTGCTCACAGGGACAGAACTAGGCAAGTACAGTGGGACCCCACAAAGCCGTGTGTGTTTGGGGGGGCACAGGGGACCCCAATACCCGAGGTCTATGAATAAACTTGAAATGACGACAGGCGTGAGATGCGCTGGTGTAAAATACAGGCCCGCGCAGCCACAATGGTGGGGAGCCAATGGAGGCAGGGCCCCCAAACATGGAGCCTATGAGTAAATTAGAAACCATGCCGTGTGTGTAACATAGGGACTGCAGTGCCTGTCATCTAGGGAGCTCCTGCCCCTTCTAGAGATGTTACACTTATTTGTACACCAGCAATTAATTATGGTCACATTTGCTTTTGTTTCTAGTGGGTGCGTCTGTGTCTGTAAAACATTTCTGTTAGGTGGGAGCTCACGCTGCCATGTCGCGTAGAGCCACAACTAACGCCTTGGCTGCCTCCCTTTCCCCTCTAGCGCACAAGTGGCCAAGCCGGAGATTTGGATGCTCTGTCTCCCTCTAGTGGTGGTGCTAAATCATAGTGAGGTTCGTGTGTGTGAGAGACTCGGGCTGTGTGACTTAGCTCAAATGGCAGCAGCTCATGCGGTATGATCCAGTTCCCACCAGTGTCCTTCCTCTTCTCCCCCGGGCTGTTGCCACATGTGCACGCCTGAGCACAAATGTTGGAAGCTCTAGATGTGAATGGAGCAGGTGTCCATGCGGGCTGTTAGAGGGTGAAGATTTCTGGTGAGCAGATCTGGTGGCAGTGTAATAATGGCATGCCTCCCAACACTTCCGGTGGTCAGAGGGACAAGCCCTGCCCTATTGGCCAATAAGCTCCACCCGTGAGCAAATATGCTCTGTGCTCTCATGGACTCAGGCCACTTTTACATGTGACAAAAATGGGTTCTTATAAGTGCTTGAGATATTACTGGGTGTTCTACATGCCAGAGTTTTGTAATGTATGAACGCACTATTCCCTTTTATGCAGCCAGATCTCTCAGCCTTGTAAGGCCACATTCACACCTGACCTGGGGTGGCGGTCACAAGACTCGCGAGAGAAGACGTGGCAGCGGGGAGGAGCCTGATGGTGGAAGTATCTCCCGTGCGGATGGGCTTCTGCCACGGCTTCCCTCACACATGTCATGGCAGGATTTTGTACCCTAAGACCCACCTCTTACAAGACTGTGAGATGTTGCTGCATAAAAGGGGAATAGTGTGTTCACATGTTACAAAACTCCGGCATTTATAACACCCGGTATTATCTCGAGTACTTATAAGAACCCATTTTTGTCATGTGTAAAAACTGTATTAGGCACACACGCAACGTTCCCAAGTGCATAAGGAGGGACAGCAGCTCTCCTGCTTCTCATTCCACTTAGTATCTTGTCTTTCCATCAGATTCCCATGGTCCTCAAGGGTTTTTCCTGAGAGGTAACCAGGAAAGAGATGCCTGGGGCTTGAATACTGGTCGTCTTGTCTCGCTCTCCTGAAAAAAGGACTTTAACCTCTAAAAGGGACCCAAACAGGGACTGTCCTTCCTACGCAGGGGGGGATGCGATGACTCCAGGTGGGTGGAAGGAGACTGGGTCCCCGGCTGTTTGTAAGTTCTGGAAGCCCGTGGCCTTTACAGAGAGAATTGCTGAGCCAGAGCACTCAGCTGCTTCTTCAGACGCGCCGATTGCCAAGAACGTGGCTCGCACCTAACGAAGCCTGAGCATTAATTGATAGATGGCGCCAGTGCTGGGGCTTTGTTAAAGCAGCCGGGGATGTAGAGCTGCATCTGTCCAGTGTTTGTGGAATAGCCCTGATTGAGCTGATCACCGCGCTGCCTTCCAGGGCTGGGCCGGCTCCTGATGAGTGCAAGAGACAAACCCCAGATTGCTTTCCCTTGAAGACTGGGTGCCAGCGCTTGGCAGGACAGAGCGGGCGGGGAAGAGGAGTAGCTGCCTGATCAAACATTATCCTTTCCCTCCATTACTGCCTTACAGTCCGGGCTGGCGGACTCCTATCTCTTTACTCAGCACTCCGCCACCGAGTCAGAATCCTGGGCCACAAACCCTTTGATCCCATTGGATTTCTCTCTGTCTCTCACACACACGCTGCCCCAAGCACCTTACTCTCACTGTGGCAGGGTGCAGCTTTGCCCTTGTTTGAGCCAGCACTTTGGGGATTAACCCCACAGGCTTCCACAGAAGGCCCGGCCTGCCCTATATAGAAACCTATTTATATTAATTTATATTAATTCAGGGCCAGAATCCAGGGCCAGAATTGTTAAGCGCAGTGCATTAAAAGGACCCTGAGGGAAGGGATCCCAGTCTTGGTGTTTATACGTTGCCTTCCGGGGCTGGTGCAGAAGCCGCACCCCCTGCAGGGCCAGCCCTAGGGGCATAGCGAGGTGAGACTGGGCCCTGGTGCAGAGGATCCAGCACTCCGCTCCAGCGTGCATGTGCGTTCTACAGGTGTGTGGGCTCCAGCGTGCATGTGCGTTCTACAGGTGTGTGGGCCCCAGTGCGGCTCCACCTATTATAGCGACTCCCCTGCGGCCCTAGGCTTCCCTGAGCTAATCTTTATTCTAGTGGGTGCCTCCCAACATTTCAAGAGGTCAGAGATACAAGCCCTGCCCCCTCTGTGAATACGCCCCACCCCTGCGCACCCTTCCCAACGTTCCAAGTGAGTACAGAGGGACTCCTGATTATCCCCCCCCCTTCATTCCATCATCTCCCCATTGTCCCCTCAACTGCTTTTCCTGGGAGGTAACCAGGAAATTGATGCCTGAGGCTTGAGTTCTGGTCGTCTTGTCTGTCTCTCCTGAAAGGGACAATGGGATTCAGCACCCAAAGAAGGACTGTCCCTCTTGTATAGGGACTGTTGGGAGGTATGTTCTAGTTTAAAGAGAAATATGTCCCCAAGGATTCAACTCCCTCCTTCCTCCCCTGTATTGTCTCTGCTTCTCTCACTGGTGCCAACCTCCTCTTCTCCCACCTCCCTGGAGCTCTCGCGCTCCTGCGGTCTCTGTCCCAAACAGACATGGGGAATGCTGGGTCCTGGTTCCAGAGGGTATGGAGGTGCCAGTGGGTGAAGACTGAGAGTGCTTTTAGATGATCCCACTGACAAGCGGGATCGTTCAGAGGCGGGATCGGGCACCCGCCTTTCTCTCTACGCCGGGTCTGATGCTCAGAAGAGCATCAGACCCGGCGTAGAGACTCAATGCGCATGCGCGCCCTTCTGCGCATGCACACCCGGCAAAATAGCCTGGAAGTGTGCCGTGAAGCTGGCACAGCGGCGATCCACGTTGGACGGGGCAGGATCGCCTGCCCGGTCTGACGCGGGGAAGAGCCGGCTTAATTGTGAGTTGGTAATTTAAACGAGCGCAAAGAAACGTGGCTGATCAAAGGATCAGCCGCGTTTCTTGTCTCGTTTAAAAGCAGCCTGAGAGCCTGCACAAGGGGGTTTAAGCAAACCCCAAGCTTGGCTCTCTGCTGCCAGGTGGCCTGATGTTTCCACTGAAGGTGAAGAGCAACAGCTGCCGTTGCTTTTGGCCGAACCGTCGTTGTCCAGGGTTGCCTGCTGCATCACGTCTCCTTGGACTGTTGGCTTGTGGCTGGGATACCTTGGAAAACCAGCACGGGGCCTAGGATGGCTCAGCGAGGAAATGGAATGGAAGGTACAGTGCCCCCAGAGTGGTGATTGGCAAGAGCGGGAGCCCCATCAAACCAGGAGGGTGAACGAGCAATGGGGGGTTTCTGTGTCTGGGCACCAGAGAGCGCAGGGTAGGAAAGGGGTTGGGATTAGGTGTGCCTGACTGGCTTTTAGCAAGCAGGAGCTTCAGTTTCAAGCTTTGTCCCTCTCTGCGAGGGCATGTGGTGTTGGGGGTGTTGAAGTTTACTGCTCCCCGCTCCCTGATGGCTGCCACCTTTCATGGTTTTGACCCTAATGCTACCATAAGCCAAAACAAGACTGTTGGGCAAAACCCACAAACCTGAGATGACAACCCTACTCCCCACCCACCCCACATAACCCTCTGCCCCTTCTACCTTCCTCATGGCAAAAACTCAGCGCGCAGAGCGGTGAGAGGAGACTCGGAGAGGCCTGGCTCCCTGCTTCGTGCGCTAGCCCTGCTGGTAGGCCGCACTCCTCCCAGACTCGACCGGCTCTCAAAGAAGGTTGCCATACCTCCCCTTTAATCCGGGCTGTTTATAAAAAATACATGGTGCAGGGCTGCATTGGTTCCAGTACAGCCCTGCACCATGTATCTTTCATAAGCGAAGGCCTGGATTAAAGGAGAGGTATGGCAACCCTCCAAAACCTGGCTCTGTTTGTGGGGCTTTGCTTGTGGTCCAGATGAGGCCGGGGGAGGCTGTTCGCTGGGAAGGCCAGGGCAGTGGGGAGGAGGAGAGGCACGCTGAAGTCATCGTGTGCCTCCTTGGTTCGGGGGTTCCTAATTGAGTCCAAAAGCTCTGTCTGTCTGGCCATGCCGGGCAGGGATTAGTTGGTTGGTCAGTCTATCTGCACAACTGTCCGCTCTTGGTTGGCTTATATTCCCCTTCCTGATTCGCGCAGCCAGGCAGAACCCCCCTGTTCCCAGAGCTCCCTCCCCACCGCAAACCAACCCTGACCCAGGCCGGCCTTTCCCCTGCTGGGAAGAGGAATGAGTCCCCCTGAGCTCAGCTTAGCTTTCCCTCTCAGCTTGTTCTCGTTCCCCCTCGCCTTCTGCCTGGGCTGGCTCCTCTTTCTCACATGCCTCTCCCTGCCCGGCTCCTCCGTTCTCTGCCTGTCATGCTCTCTCTCTCTCTCTCTCTCTCGGGGAGAAGCCCTCCCCTGCTGGTTAATTGTAATGTGTATAGACAGGGATGTGTGTTTGGAAATGGAGCCCTGTGCCTCGTATTGATCCCTGTGCAGATGGCTGCCGAGCTGCCTCCAGGGAGCCCTAATAACTGGCTTGGCAGCTAAGCTCCCTGCAGCCTCGCCGCCAGCCCCAGCCCCTCCAGAGAGCACGGCCTGTTCCCCAGGCGGTGTCCCCGTCTCATTGTGGTGGCGGCAGCGTGTGCTCTGCCGTGCTGTCTTGCCCCTGTAGGGGGTGCTGGCTCGACTGGGGTCCCAGATCAGTGAAGCGGGACTGGGGCCTAGGGCTGCCACCGACGTATATTTTTCCAGGCCACTTATATAAAAAAATACATATTGCAGGGCCTGCATTGGTGACAATGCAGGCCCTGCAACATGTATTTTTCATAAGTGGCCTGGAAAAATATACATCGGTGACAGCCCTAGCCCCGGGCCGTCTGGCTCTTGAACCCCTCCACAGAACAGCACTTGGATAGGAAACAACTCTTGATGCCACCAACCATCTCGGGCATTGGGGATGCCTGTGTCCTGCTCCTAGAGGGTCCCAGTGCTGGGGAGTGGACCACAGAGAAGCCAGCACTATGGTCTGGGCTCCACTGCCACCACTCAGTGCTGCCCAGATCCAGAGAGCCCCTGGATTCTTCCTGCCAGCTTCTGCCTCGGTGCGCTGTTGGCCCAGGCCGATGGCGGCCCTTACAGCACTGGTGTCTACCCAGGACTCAGCAGCCCACCCGGTATGAAGGCCTTGCACTTAGCAGGCACAGCTGGCTCTGAACCATCTGTTGTACCAGTCCCTGTCGCAGCGGCTGGACAGTTTCTGCTCGTGGGAGTGGAACCTCGGGCCCAGGGGCCAAATGCAACCAACAGCTAGTTTTTTTTTATCTGGCCCCATTCCAGGGCCAGGATCTGGCCCCTGGATCCAGTTCCTACCCCAGGCTCCAAGCACTGAAAAACTGAGCTCGGGGTAAAGCAACAGAGAAGGAGGGCATGCAGATAAGGGACAGATCCATGATCTGGACCCTCCTCTTCCTGAGGGCACCCCTTAACCCCCCCCTTCCCCCAACCTCTCTGTGGCCCTCGGAGCTTTTCCTAATTTTCAAAGTGGCCCCTGGGAAGGAAATATTTCTCTGCTACTGCAGCTGGGCTGGCTAACCTATTCCCGAAGGCCACTCTGGGCCCCTAAGTAGGACCAGCCTTCCTCCCAAGCTCTCATCGGTCTCTTTTCTCCACCTCTCTCTCTGCTACTACCTTCCCCTCCCCGGGAAATTCGGTAACTGGCAGTGAGATGCAAAAGCAATCTGCATATTTCCCGTAACCCAATCTCATGCAAAGGTTTATTATTTTAAATCAGCTGGGAGTCAGAAAACAGGCCTGTGGGGGCGTGGAGGCAGGTGAGCATGTGGTAGTGGCAGGTGCTCTTGCCTGCCTGGTTTTTGTGCATTGCAGCGAACGTTGCCAGCCCAAAGGAGGCATGAGCGGGATCAGAGTAATGGCCTGTTTTGTGCTGGCATCTGCTAGCTCATCAGATGGGGGAAACTGAGGCACAATGTGTGCGTGCCGCTGGAGAAGGGCTCTTAAACACGCTAGGGGGAAAAACCAAGCCTCCTGCCTCCTGGTTTTCCAGGCTGCTAGATCCCATTAGCAGCACCTGCAGTTGGGGTTTGCAAATCCATGAATGGATGGGATTCCAGAGTCTGGGATTCTCCTATATTGAGCTGAAACGAGGAGCACGTTTGCTACCCGTGGGTAATACCTAAATTTCAGGTAGGAAATACCAGGTTGGGCACCCAGTAATCCAAAATAGTGGATGTGTTAGTTACTGAGTTACTGATTTTGTTTTACTGATCTATGTAACAGAAAATTGGAAAATGGGTATGGGGAACTGGAAATTTGGGAGCAGAAGACGGTAAATGAGTACCCAACGGGCTACCTGATGAACAGATCAGGGACTGATTTGTACCTGACATTAACCGGTTAAATCAGGTACCATCATTCCAATGGCTATACCTATATTTGCACAGGTACTCATTGCTGGTCGGCTGAGATCAGGGCCCTGTTGTGCTGGTGTCTGCAAAAACACCTAGTTAAAGACAGCCCCTGCCATACAGAGACTAAACAGATAGGACCGACAACAGGAGGGAGGGGAAACTGAGGCACAGAGTGGTAGACGAGCAGCTTACTCAAGGTCTCACAAGAGGACAGAGATGAGACTTGAACCCTAGGTCCTTGGTGCATGGCCTCAGCCATTAGAACATGCTGTGTCTTTCTGTCATTGTGGTCTCGAATGGCCAGGATCTGGCTTTCCCACCTTGCTCAGGCCATACCATTACTCCCCTCCTACCCACCCACCCCCGGCCTGGCCCTTGCCTGGGTTGTTAACTCTGTCACTGCCAGAGAGCCCTGTGGTCAGTGTTTCTCCAGAGCCGCTCAGGGCACCGACCGCCTGGATCAGCTTCTGTAGTAAGGGCCAAATCTGCGGTCGAGTTAGGCATTGAGAAATGCTTTGCGTTTCCAAAGTGGGGTGCTTCCAGCAGCTTGCATGGTGCCTTCCTGTGATTTCCAGAGGTGCTAGCTCAGCACGACGGGAATGGAAGCTAAGTTCCTTGGGAAGCTGACTCAGCTAGGCCAGGCTGCTTGCAGAACGGAGGCAGCTGTCTAAGATGGCACCTGGCTGACTTGAAGGGTGCGTGCCTGAGATGGGAGGACATGGACAATGGGGCTGATCCCAAGCCTGGCGGATCCTGCACACACACGAATTCCACATGGCACAATGTGTCTGCAATGGATTTGCACGTGGCTGTGTGCTCGCCCGGATGTGTACGGGGCTTGGGCTTGGCCCCACCATCTTGGGCCTCTGAAACTCTGGGGAGGGGTCCTAGAGATCCCCTAGGTGCCAGCTCTGGGGAAGAGGGAGGAGCACGGGTTCAGTGGGGTGCATGGCGAGGGCCGTGCAGGGCCTCGGCTGTGTGTCTCAAGTGTTTGTTGTGACTTTAAGAGCCTAACAGTAATCTGCCCCTGAGGAGCGGGCAGGAACAAAAGTCTGTGCTGGAGCCTTTCAGCAGGTGAGGCGGGGGGATAAAAGCCAGAACATCCTCCCTTTCTGGTTTGACAGAAAAGACAAGGTTGCTCTCCAAGAAGCCAGGTGCAGAAGCAAAGCCCATGTATTCGGGGACTCTGATTGCTAATGGCTCGCTGTGGAGATCGATTAGCCAGGGGAAGGCGTCGCTCTGGCTCCACCCCTCATCTTGGCTTTGAGTTGGGAGAGGAGTGGGTTTTCCATGGTGTGTGTGAAGTATAACACCGCAACTGAGCTGGGTGGAAGGGCTGCGGATCCATACAGACCAGGGGTGGAAACCTGTAGTCCATGGACCAAATCTGGTTCATAGCTGCTTTTTCCCCCCCCCCCCGTTAGTCCACTTCTGAATCCTGGATCTGACCTGTAGATCCAGTCTCCTACGCTCAAGCACTGAAAGAGTGAGCTCAGTGGAAGGGAGCAGAGATGAGGGCATTGCAGTCAAGGACAAGGGGATGGATTCATGATTCAGGCTTGGGATGCACAGGGTCAAGTATTTGTAATGCATCAATGCTTTAATATTTGTTTGTATCTTTGCCTATGTTTGCTGCATTTTCCCCATGGCTTCCATTGTGGAAAACGATTAACATGGGGACCTGCAGATGGGCTATTTTGGTGCAGAAGTGCAATGAGGCTCTGCCAGTGTGACAGGCCTATAAGGAAGTAAAAATGCAGTTTAAACTGCTGCTAAGTCTGCTCCCAATTTTAAAAGGGGGGCACTGGTTTCGTGGAGGGTGGATGATACGGCCGGCTAGGTGGGGAGGTTGTTAGCTTGGGGAGGGAGGAATGGGACATGGATCTGGTTTATTTATTTTTTTATTTTGTAGATTTTTATCCCGCCCCATCCTGCAACGCAGCTCGGTTTAGAGGGATGTCACTTCTTTGGAGAAAGAAGAATGGGACACGGTTTAGGGGAGGTTGCATAATAATAATAATGATGATGATGATGATGATAAAAAACATTTTCAAGTACATCGGAAGCAAGAAACCTGCTAGAGAGTTGATTGGGCCATTAGATGACCGGGGGTGAAGGGGGCACTCGGGGAGGATAAGGACATTGCAGAGAAGGTGAATGAATTCTTTGCTTCAGTCTTCACCACTGAGGATGAAAGGGAGATACCCACTCGGATTGAGTCTTTGTAGGGGAAGAACTGCCACAAATAACGGTGACCGTAGGAGGTTCTAGAGTGAACTGACAAACTAAAGAGTAACAAATCACCAGGACCAGATGGTATTATTCATCCCAGAGTTCTGGAGGAACTCAAATATAAAGTGCAGACTTTGGTAATTTGTAAGCTATTGCTAAAATCTGCCACTCCACCAGAGGATTGGAGGGTAGCAATAGCAAATGTAACACCAATATTTAAAAAGGCCCCCAGAGGTGAGACTGCAGACCGGTGAGCCTAACGTCGGTGCCGGGTGAACTGGTGGAAATGGTTGTTAAGAACAGAATTACTAAGCGTATTGATAAAGATGGCTTAATGGGGAAGAGTCAACAGATTTAGGAAAAGGAAGTCATGCCTTGCTAATCTATTGGAATTGTTTGAGGATGTAAATAAGCATGTGGCTAAGGGTGAGCTGGCCGCTATAGTGTCTCTGGACTTTCCAACAGGCGTTTGATAAGGGCCCTCATGAGAGTCTCGTGAGGAAATTAAGAGTCCTGGGATAAGAGTAGGGTAGCCAGATATGCAAATATTAGAGGACACTTATGAGAAATAGAAGTTTCAGGGTTGCATTGGCTCCAGCGAAGCCCTGCAACCTGTATTTCTTATAGCTGTCCCTTACAATTTGCATATCTGGCCACCCTAGATAAGAGGCAGTGTCCTATTCTGGATTGGCAACTGATAGGAAGCAAAGAGTAGGACTAAATGGTCAGTTTTCACAGTGACGAGAAGTAACTAGAGTGCCCCAGGGTTCTGTACTGAGGCCAGTGGTGTTTAATATGTTCATTAATAACCTGGAGAAGGGAGTAAAGGGCGAAGTGATCAGTTTTGCCAATGGCGTAAACGTTATTCAAGGTAGCTAAAACCCGAGTGACCTGCAAAGAATTGCAGGAGGATCTTGCGAGGCTTTGTGTCTGGACATCCAAATGGCAGATGAAATTTAATGTGGACAAGTGCAAAGTGATGCACATAGCGAAATATAACCCAAACTATACATATACAATGCTTGGTTCTAAATTAGGAGTAACCACATGGGAAAAGGATCTTGGAGTCATTGTGGACAATACACTAAAATCCTCCGCTCAGTGTACGACGGCGGTTAAAATAAAGAAAAGAAAAACAAGTAAACCATGTTAGGAATCATTTGGAAAGGGATAGGGAATAAAACTGGAAATATCGTAATGCCTCTATATAGATCTGTGGTACAACTGCACCTGAAGTATTGTGTGCAGTTCTGGTAGCCCCATCTCAAAAAAAGACATGATAGAACTAGGAAAGGTATGGAGAAGGGCAACAAAAATCATCAAGCGTCTGGAATGGCTTCCTGTATGATGAGAGGCTGGATAGGTTGGGGTTCTTCAGCTTGGAGAAGAGAGAACTGAGGGGGGCTATGATAGAAGCTTATAGAATCATGAGTGGTGTGGAATGAGTAAATAGGGAACAGTTATTTACCCTCTTTAACAGTACTAGAACGAGGGGACACTCCATGAAATTACTTTCTCTTATTTTTTTAAAAATCTGCTGCCAGTTATTTTTTCATTCAGCGCACAATTAACTTGTGGAACTTACTGTCGGAGGAAGTGGTCAAGGCCAGTCGTGTAGCTAGTTTTTTAAAAAAAGATTGGATAAGTTCTTGGATGATAGGTCCACAAATGGCTATTGGCCAAGTAGTTTTTGGGGATGTAAACCTCTTACCATTGGGGCCAGAACAACAGGGATTGCCTATTGTGATCTGTGGAGTACTTCTCCCAGCAGAAAGTATCATTGGCCACTGTTGGAGGCAGGATGCTTGATAAACCATTGGTCTGACCTTGTACGGCACTACTTCTGTTCTTATGGGAGCTTGGAGAAGGGGAATGGGACATATGGTTGGCTATAGGGTGTTGCTTGTTGGGGGGTGGGGATTCACCGTTTCCCCCCCCCCCCCCCCCCGGCTCAGCTAGTCTCTCCTCAGCTAGGCCTGACTGCAGCGCTGGAGACTGCATATCTGAGACAGCAGCAGTGCAGGTGGGGAGGACTCAACACAGGCTCTGCAAGTAGGTGGCTAAGCTGAGAGCCCCTGGCTCTGAGCCGGATATGTGCTTCAGTTTGGGGGGCCCAGTTTGAGACCTTGGATACCACATCATTTTTCAGCAGAGCTTGGGCTCACTTGAAGGCTGAATACATGATCCTAGTATTGTCTTTCGAATATGGAACCCAAGAGGTCCCTATTTATTTTTATTTTCAAATCAAAACCTAAATGCACAGCCTAATTTAAGCCCTCTTCTCTCCTCCCCCACCCTAAGCACACCCCTTAAGCACGCTCACCCTCCACTCCAGCCTATGGAGCTTGTACTAGTTTTCAATGTGACCTATGGGAGGGAAAGGGTTTCCCCACCCCTGCAGACTGTCTAGATACCTCCATGGCCTCCCATCGCTGTAGAGTCTTGGGGTGTCTTTAGACACAACGCTGTTCAGTGTTCTGTAACAGTGTCCTGCCGTTACAGTGTTTAGACGTACTGTCAACACAGCGTTCATTCACCCCCAAAACACTGATTAAACTGTCAAGACCTGGCAATTGTTCACTTCCAGTGTTTGGGGTGAAGACTGTGCTGACGGTATGTCTAAACACTGTAACAGTAGGACACTGTTACAGAACACTGAACAGCGTTCTGTCTAAAGACACCCACAGGGGTTCTCTAATAGGGTGCTGGGATCCTACGAAGAATGATGCTGCTGGATTCTCTCCTTTAAAAAAGAGGTGCTGGGTCTGTGTAGGGTAGCGGTTGTTTCCCCCCCTCACATACTCGCCAACATTTCACAGATGAAAATAGGGACATTTGCCTTTGTGTCCTGTTGGCGGCCGGCCGGCCTGGAGGCGCTGCCTGGGTCGCATGCACGTGAATTAACTTTAAAGGCACTTTTACCCTTCCTCAAAATGGAGGTTGTCTGTGCTTGCTGCACCCGCAGTGATGCTTGACAACTGGGTGTTTCCCACAATTCCAGCTACAAGCAGAAAGCAAGTAATAAAGTGTGCATGCAGAGCACTAAATTCCAAATGGCCAAGCCGCAATCCAACACGACACCCCAAAATACTAGTAAGCACATTATGCCATGCAAAGAGACATGGCCCCCTTCGCCGCCAAGATGGCGGCGACGGGCTAATTGTCGGCCCCCCCCCTCTGACGCCAAAAAGACTCCGTTTGTTAGGGCCGCGCAGCGGCGCCTGTTAGAGGGCGCCGCTGCAGAAAGCTGAAAGGCTGTTGCAGCCGTTGGTCCCCATTGCGCGTGCGCAGACGCGCTCCATGGGGAAATTCTTTGGAGACACGCCCCTTGTAGGCGGGGCGAGCCTCCTGCACGCCGCTGAGAGCGGCAGTACAGAACGTGGAGGCAGAGAGGCAGCCCCACCCACCTCCCCTCTAGCACTGTTGTCATTGGATGGTTGCCTTTATAGGAGCCGAGGAGGAATTTTTGGCGAGCAACCAGTTATAGGATCATTTATTTCGCCTCCTCAGCAGTGCAGAATAGGTTTTAATAGGCTAATTACAATTCCAAGTTCGTTTATTTGTTTGCTTAATTCAATTGACTTTTGATTCGGTTCTGAATTCCTTAAGTAAATAGGGTAATCCGGAAATATTGAATCGATGAATAATTTGAATGAGGCATGCAGACAATTGTGCAGCCAAGATGGCAAGATTGTCGCACTCTGCAGGGGTCCAGTATGCTATTATAGGTAAATAGGCATAAGTTTAAATGTTGAGTCATCTCCTTAAGAGATGGGGAGGTGACCTCGGGTGTAATGCGGGGCACAGCATGCACTGGGGTCACGGCCCTGGGAGCAGTGGATTAGCAGGGTGTGTAGGGACAAGCACTGTCCTCACACCATGCAGGCACGAGACTCCTTACTCATGCCCGCAGCTGGGCTTGTCCCTCCTTTCGGCCATTTGCAATGACCTGTCGAGGGAAGGGACTGTTTGATCAAGGGTACTGACACTGGAAGGCACATCCAGGCCAGTACCGGATTTAATAAGTTATAAGATTAGTTAGCATACTGGACCCAAATTGCTAGGTGCAATTGCCCCCACCGTCCGTGGTTATTTCGTTATTGGTTGTCAATAAAGAGTGCGGCCAAGTTTAACCCAACTTTGTTGTCTGAGTCTTGATTGGAGGAGGGGGGGGTGCTTCGACAATCTTCTAGATAACCAGTTCATTTTTGCCCCCATCAATTCATGCTGCCCCCACACTACAATCATAGTCACATCCCCATATAATCAATTTATGCTGCCTCCACCCCATAACGAGTGTGCTGCCCCATAATTAGTTCATGCTGCCTCCCCCGCCCGCTCCAACCCCTGCCCCCCACTCCAACTGTGCAGAGTGGCAGCGGGCCCGTGGCGTGGAGTGGTGGTGGCTGGGGCTGCAGTGCTGCTTGCGGCTGGCCGCCCACTCCCTCGGCTCTCTATTTTGCATGGCGGGTGGCTTGCCTTGTCTTGCTGCAGTTCCCCCCCCCCCATGCAGTGTGAATTTGTGTGCTGCCAGCAGTCACTGAGGCAGAAACTCAAGCTGCAGTGCTATGCACGGGGGGGGAGGGGGGACTGCAGCAAAGCAAGGCTTCCTAAGGTGGCCACCCACCCACCCAGGAAGAGTAGAGAGTGGTGGGAGGTGGCGGCGGCAGGAGCCCGCCGCAAGGAGTAAAAAACAAAATCCCACTGCAACTGGGCGTGACAGGCTCACCAAAATGGGATTTTTCCGGGGCAGTGACTCCCCTGGGAATTTTTATTCATACCCATGACATTCCTGGGAAACTCAGGGCAGTTGGAGGATCTGCCCTCACGCACTCCCTAGGGACTGGGTTCAGTGTTTCTACTAGGGCAGTAGATCCTGCTCCCATCTCCCCATGTGATACTTGTGGGGTGGGTTAAAGGGATGGTCTAGAACAGGAGTGGGGAGCCCCAGACCTGGGGGCCAAATTGGTTCACAGCTAGCGTTTTTAAAAAAATATTTGTCCTCTTTCCAGTTTCTGGGTCAGGAACTGGATCCAGGGGCCAATCTCCAGATGCTGAGAGTCTGAGCTCAGGGGAAGGGAGCAGAGATGAGAGGATGCACACAAGAATTGGGTGGGGGGGCAGATCTGTGCACAGACCATGATCTGGACTCTTCCTGGGCACATCCCTTAATAGGGTGGCCATACCGCCCCTTTAAAAGAGGATGCATATGAGAAATACATGGGACAGAGCTGCACTGGAATCAATGCAGCCCTGCAACATGTATTTTTCAGAAGTGCCCTCTTTTAAAGGGGAAGTATGGCCACCCTACCCCTTAAGCTTCTATGCCCTTGGACCTTGTGCTAATTTTCAAAGCAGCCCCTGTGAGGGAAAGGCTTCCCCACGGCTGGGAGATAGGGGGTTTTCTCCTTGCCAATGCACCGAAGGAGACAGGACTCAAAATGCTGGGTTTTCACAGCCGCACTCTTTATTCAGCTCAAATTGCAATCAACAAATGGGTGGAGGCAAATCGCCTAGTGCGATGTGGGTCCAGTACTTGAACAGTAACTTATGTAACAGTAACCCAACAAACCAGGGGTGGTTTCGATGTACCCTCGATTACCGCCCCAACCATGAACATCACGTTTCTCCCTTGCAGTGGCCCCAGCCACAGGCGAGTGGGACCCAAACCTTTGATTGCGAGTAAGGATAAAGGTGCCTACAGACGGGGGACCGTACTTGTTCCTACCGCCCTCGCCCGGCACCCCTCCCAGGGAGGCAGCCCCGCCGCTTGCCATCCCCTGCTTTTCCGGCAGGTGGGCCTCCCCATCTCTTAAGGTGATGACTCTTTTGATTATGATGATGATGATGATGACTATAAGCATTTATATAGCGCCAGTAGTGTTACCTGGTGCTGTACAGAACATAGAAATAGACGCGGTCCCTGCCTGTGGCTTACAATCTAAAAGACAAGGAGGGGGAGAGACGGGGGAGAAGACCAACAAACATTCAAGCGGATGCGAAGTCTCAGGTGCGTGCGCTTGGCTTGGTTACAGTCAGGTTGGTTGCAGCAGTCTGCAGAGGAGGGCAGACAGTAGGTATATGAATGAATAAGTTTATTTGCGTAGCCAATGGCCATTGCAACACATACAAACATATTAC
>QEPC01014402.1:8398471-8437601 GCA_003113815.1 Sphenodon punctatus | reverse complement strand
GGAGCACCAAAGGTAGGCGATCCCTGGGTGGGGAGGTAGGTTGATCCCTGGGGTGGGGGGGTGTTAAACCACCCCCACCCCAGGGATCACCCTAGTACCTGCTGGTGCGGGCTCCGGGTCGCCAGTGGTGGCCCACACTAGTAGGGACCTAGGGTAAAAAAATAAATAAATTTTTTTAAATCCAGGGTGGGTGGGGGGTGCCCCCCTTCCACCTGCACAGTCTGGGAGGGGGAGGGGGGAGGTATTGTTTTTTCCCCCCATTAATTTCAATGGGGACAGTTCCCCATTGAAATCAATGCAATAAATCCTGCACCGGTAAACCAGTTTTAATCCGGTAATCCGTTTTTTTGTAAACCGGTAACCGGTAAAACCGGCAACCAGTTTTTTGCCTGATGTCCCACCCCTAGGACATAGTAGTCCATTTGGAAAGCATCTTCCTATAACTCTGAGGCAGCAAGCAAGTACTCACACTGGTTCTGATCAGGTCTCCGTAGGTTATGGTTTTCCTATGGGATCCAAGTTCTTCTTCTGGCAAAGGCCAGAGTTACTGTTAAGCCATATAGTCCATGTGTGCCTCCAGGCAGGGAGGTCACCAGCCTAGCAGCGTCTGCTAGAGATCTCAGAAAGTGAGTCGAGAGAGAGCAAAATGGAGAGGGTGTGAAAGTCCCCCTCCCCTTCCCTGTGATTTGTCCAGGTAAAACCACCTGGACTAGGTGCAAGTTCCAGCTGACCATTCCAAGCCAATCAAAGTCCTGTTTCCTGCTGGTTGAGAAGATCCCAGAGGAATTCCTGGAATGTGGGGTCCTTAACATCCTGGACATGTGTCCCTTTAGAGACCTAGCAGAGATTACATCCTGCCTCACAGTTTCAGGCAGGCGTCCATGCCAGTGCCTGTGGCATTTTGCCACATGCAGTACATGGTAAATCGGTATATGGTAAAGAGTATTTCGACAAAAAATCTCGACTGAGAAATGTAGAAAATCCTCTTTTCCCTCAATTATCGTTTCTTGCTTAAAATGAGTCGAGAACCATGATTCTTTATGATAACTGAGGAAAAATGCAAGATTGAGTTTCAGCCCTAATTGCGTGCCACGTGTAGATAAGGTTCTCCTAAGCCCTTCAGTCAATGTTTTCCAGCCTATAAGCGGTTGCTGTGACCCACCCCAGAGGGACAAATTTATTCTTTGAGCTGCATGTTGGTGTAAGCGTTTGACCATGAGGTTTTGAGGTGTGTGCAGGGAGCTGGATGATGCAGGATCCTTTGGGAATGGAAGGAGCTAGTTCCTGTAAGTGGCTTAGAAGAACAAAGGCGAGGTGAGACATCCCTGCTTTTGCATTTATCCTGGAAAAAGTACGGGAGGCTAGTAAATCGGTACACTGTGTAGCCTGTTGGGCATTAATTGAGTACTTATTTGGTACCCGATGTTACCAAGTCGAATTGAGTACTGTAATTCCGACAGGTGGATCTGGTTTTGTGGGTGTGCGTTTTAGTTCTGATTGAGAATTCCTGGAGCCTCCAGGGCTTGCCAGGAAATGAATAGCTAGATTTTTGCTGGGGCAGTGAGGTGGGGCCCAGCAGTCACGAAGGAGCATTGTGGTGTGTATATATACGCGCGCACACACTGCCCCCTTAAAAAGAGGATCTTATTTGGTCTACAAAAACAACTTCTGTGTGTTCCTAAGCAAGTGCTCCTTATTAAAGGGGTGTACTTATGGGTAGGGGCTGTGAATTTGTCATGGATAGTTTCTTTAAAAGTAATGAATTGGTCATGGCAGTAATATGAGAAAGTCGCGGAAAACTCATGGGTAATTTTTAAAACTTTTATTAAATATTGTATTTTGTAACCCACCCACCCACCCTTTAGATTGTAAACCCAGGGATTAGATTGTAACCCACCCAGCACAGAATAGGAGGAGGAAAACACCCCCCACCCCTTAGATTGTAAACCTGTTACCGGGGGTAGGGGAAGGGACTCCACTCACACACACACGGCCCTGGAGTATCGAGGTCAGCACGGGAGCGACCGGAGTTAGGCTGCCCGTCAGGATAGTGTGTGGGCTTTTACCTCTAATTAAAGAGAACGAGCCCCTATCATCATCAGGCGCTGCTGACCAAGAACCCAAGGCTGCCCCACACTCTTGGACTGCACTCAGCACTACACACAAGGGCCACGGGGTGAGGGGCTTCACCCCAGGGGGTGCGGGGTCCCGGGAAGGGGGAAGGGAGGATGGACACAGGACACTCACCACCGACAACAGGGACACCACACAAGGTTTCTGGAAGGGTTCTTTCGAGGTTACTCAGGCTTCACTCACTCGGGTACTCACAAGGGTTGGTTTAGGAAGGAACACACGCTCGGGCACTAGTAGGGGTCACACGCACTCAATTCTCCTGGCACGCTCGCTCTCGCTCGCACTCCAGTCACAGGGCCGGTTTCTACAATCACCAGCGCCGTTTCCCAGGCGGCGCTGGCTCTTATTCCCTAAGCCCCGCCCCCGTGCGTGCTCGCAGCCGCTCTGAGCGACGCCGCGGGGGCGGGGGCAGCCCTACTGAGGGATTCCCTACTGGGGGCGTGACTGTACGCCGCACCTGTGAGTCAGGTGGCGGCGGTAGCTGCGGGGGTGTTCCTTGCGGGGCCAGGACAGGCTCCGCCTGGCCGGTCTCTCTTGGGGGCGTGGTTGCTGACCCAGGCCCCGCCCCATCTGCCTGAGCGAGCAGCGGGGAAACGCCCTCTTGCCGGCGTCCCGCTGGCGGCGTGTAGCTGGGGCGCGGCTTTTCCTTTGCCGCTTGTGATCCCGTTGGGGGAGTTTCCTGGCCTGGTAAGCTGCGGGGCCGTCCCAGGGTTCGTGGGGGTGCTTGAGGGGCTCCAGGTCGGGCTCGGGTGCCGCTGCTGACAGTACCCCCCCCTCGAGGTCGCCGGACCCCATATCGGGGGGGTCCAGGTTTCAACGGGTGCCGAAGGTGGAAGGCCCGCAATAAACGAGGGGCGGACACATTGGCGGCGGGCTCCCAGGAACGGTCATCGGGGCCGTAGCCCACCCAATCTACGAGGTAATGGAGTCGTCCTCGCCGCAGTTTGGCATCAAGGATTGCTCGAACTTCGTATTCGGGACCGGCGACCGACCATTCAGTGGGTCCTGGAGGTGTAATATCCGGTGAGCACTGGGCGGGGTCGGCTTTTTTCAACATAGAGATATGGAACGTAGGATGCAACCGCACATGCGGCGGGAATTGGACCTTGTATGTCACTTCATTCACCTGCTGAGTGACTGGGAAGGGGCCAATATAACGAGCATCTAGTTTTGCTGATGGGCGAGTGGACGGATAATGTCGACGATCAATCCAGACTAAATCACCCGGGCATAGGGGGGTTCCTTCCCGTCGGTGCTTGTCGCTTTGTTTTTTGTACCGTTGTCGAGCTTCCTGTAAGGTTCGACGGGCGATCGTTTGGGCCTCGTGAATCTGTTGAACGAGGGCTCCGGCGGCCGGTACTTCTGTGCTTGGGGTGTCGAGTGTCCCCAACTGGGGGTGGAACCCATATGTTACGTAGAAGGGCGACGTACCGAGGGAAGCATTGGGGGCATTGTTATAAGTGAATTCGGCCAGGGGGAGCCACGTATACCAGTCGTCTTGGAGGTAGTTGGTATAGCAACGGAGATATTGCTCCATATTTTGGTTTACGCGCTCCACCTGGCCGTTTGCTTGGGGGTGGTAAGCGGTTGTGGGTTTCAAGGTCACCTGGAGTGACTGGAATAAGGCCCTCCAAAATCGTGCCGTGAACTGCGTACCTCGGTCGCTGAATATTTCCTGTGGCCAACCATGGAGTTTAAAAACATGACGAATGCACAACAGCGCGGTGCGTTTGGCAGAGGGCAAACCCTTGCAGGCGACGAAATGGGCAAATTTTGAAAAGTGATCGACAACGACCAGGACCGTGGTGTGGTGCTGTGAGGGGGGTAGATCGACCACAAAATCGAGTCCGATGCGCTGCCAGGGCCCCGCAGGTAACGGGAGAACTTGCAAGAGTCCGGCAGGCGCGCAGCGTGGGACCTTGGTCCGCGCACATGTAGCACAACCGGCAACATGTTGTTGTACGTCTTGATGGAGAGTGGGCCACCAAAAGGAACGAAGGATCATTTGTTGGGTTCGTTCTATTCCCGGGTGCCCTGCGGTGGGAGCTTCATGGTGAGCCCAGAGAACCTGGGCTCTACATGACGGGGGAACGATGATACGCCCTTGATGGCGCTGAAACCCGTCGGGGAGGGTTTCCCCCTGAGGGTCCAGTTCTTGCCGTGTGGCTTCTTGGAGGGTCTTCGCAGACAGGTATGTTGCGAAAAAGGTCTTGGGTTCTAAGATAGGTTCTGGAGGTGACGGAGTACTCGGCTGGTCCTCTGCATAACGAGACAGGGCGTCTGCCAACACTTGTAACTTGCCGGGCCGATAGCGGATGCGAAAATCAAAACGGGCAAAGAATAGTGCCCAGCGCGCGTGCCGGGCATTAGCGATGTGTGCACTTTGCAGGAACGTCAGATTCTTGTGGTCTGTGTGGACTAGAATCGGGTGTTGTGCCCCTTCTAAGTAATGTCGCCAAGTAGCAAAGGCCGCTTTAATGGCAAGGAGTTCTCGGTCGAGGATGGAATAATTCCTTTCGGCAGGAGTTAGCTGGCGAGAATAATACGCGCAAGGGAGGAAGGTGTCGGGCTTTGGCGCTGGCTGCAGGAGGACGGCCCCAATCGCCCTTCCCGAGGCGTCTGCTTCCACACAAAAAGGTTTCTTGAAGTCTGGATGCTGCAATAGCGGGGCAGTCGTGAAGGCTTGCTTTAAAATTTCAAAACTCCGTTGCTGTTCCGCCCCCCACTGGTAGGGTTGATTCTTCTTCAATAGCTGCGTGAGGGTGGCAGTAATCTCGGCATAGTTGGGAATGTACTGCCGATAATAGTTGGCGCTTCCTAGGAAACGTTGGAGCGGTTTCACCGCTTTGGGAGGAGGCCAGTTGCGGAGTGCTTCTACCTTCGAGGTTTCCATCATTATCCCCGCGGGGCTAATGACGAATCCTAGGAAGCTAACAGTATTTAGATGAAACGCGCACTTTTCCTGCTTGCCGTACAATTTGTGCAGCCGTAATCGTCGTAGTACCTCTCGGACGTGCCCCACGTGCTCTGTTAGGGTCATGGAGTAGATGAGGATGTCGTCAAGATATGTGATGACATAGATGTCGAGGATATCGTGAAAAACATCATTAATAAAATGTTGGAAGGCGGCTGGGGCATTGGCGAGGCCGAAGGGCATCACACAGTACTCGAACAGTCCGTATCGAGTTCGGAAGGCAGTTTTCCATTCGTCCCCGGATCGCATTCGGACTAAGTTATACGCTCCCCGGAGATCCAGCTTCGTAAAGAGGCGAGCGCCCTGGAGACGGTTCAGCAATTCCGGTATAAGCGGAAGCGGATACCGGTTCTTAATCGTAATCTGGTTTAATCCACGGTAGTCAATGCATGGCCGCAAGCCTCCGTCCTTTTTGGCTACAAAAAATATAGGCGCCCCCGCAGGGGAATTTGAATGACGAATAAACCCTTGCCGAAGGTTATCGTCGAGGTAGGTGCGAAGCGCCTGAAGTTCGGGGGCAGCTAAGGCATAAATTCTCCCAAAGGGGGGTTCCGTCCCTGGAAGGAGATCAATGGGGCAATCATAGGGCCGGTGGGGTGGAAGTTCAGTGGCGTACGCCTTACTGAAAACGTCAGCATAGTCCTGGTACTCTGGGGGTAAGGCAGTTTCCGGCGGCGGGAGCTCTACCGCCGTAGTGGCTCCCAGGGTCCTTTGGGGTGGAGGAAGTATACACGCCGCCAGGCACTGTTGGGAGGGGAAGTGCAGGCGTTTTGTAGACCAGAGGATACGGGGATCATGGGTCTGCAACCACGGCGCCCCTAGGACCAGCTGGAAGAGCGGGGTACACACCACGTCGAAGGGGAGTTGTTCGGAATGATTCCCAATCGTGCATCCCAGGGGGTACGTGCACAAGGTTATGGGTCCGGACACTAAAGGGGACCCATCAATAGAATGTACTGTCTCAGGCGGGACTTTTGCTTGGGTCGGAATTGCCCATCGGGCAACCAAGGGGCCATGAATGAAATTGCCCGACGCCCCCGAATCTACGAGGGCCCACACAACTATGGACACCTGGGGAGCGAGGGTGAGGGTAACGGGTACTTGCAGGTGTGGGCTCAAACGCCGGGAGGGAGCTGGGGTCTTTAGGACCCTTACGATCGAGGCGACCCCAGTCCGCCCCGATCTCGTCCATTTCCCGCCCCGCGACGGTGAGGGGGCAGGGTTGGGCATTCCCCAATAAAATGAGAAGCCTCCCCGCAGTAAAAGCAGGAACGAGAGGCTCGACGCCGCTCTCGTTCCTCTTTGGACAGGGGCCCTCGAGACGCACCAAGCTGCATGGGCTCTGGCTCAGGGGTTTTCGGGGGTCCTGGCGGAAGCACAAGGGGTCTAACCCACCCGGGGCGCCCTTCTTGTCGTTTTTCTCGTTTGCGCTCTAATAACCGCGCTTCAATTTGTAAGGCTAGATTGGCCAGGGCTTCCCACGTATTTGGGGTTTCTACTAAAGCCAGCTGATCTTTAATCTCTTCCCCCAAACCCCTCTTAAACATGACTTTTAATACCCCGTTTGGCCACCGAAGCTCCAAGGCCAGTTGCTGGAACTGCGTCAAGTATTCTAAGACGCCCCCCTTGGCCTGCCGCAGTGTCATAATCAAGGCCTCGGCGTCTTGGGTTCGGTGGGGATGATCAAATAGGAACGTAAACTCCTTCAAAAATGCAGGGTAGTTATCTAACAAGGGGCTATCCCCTTTTAGGAGGGTGGTTGCCCACTCCAGGGCAGTGCCCCCCAGGTTGCCAATAATAAAGGCTACCTTACGTTCGTCTGTGGCATAGGTGGCCGGCTGTACCTTGAAGGTGAGCCGGCACAGGGCCAAAAACCCTTGAAAGGCTTGCCTATCTCCTTGAAACTTTTCCACCCTGGGCCCCTTAGGCTCCCGGGGGGTCAGCGGTGCAATTCCCCCCAGGGGTGGCTGCGGGAGCGGGGGGGCTACTACCCCAACCGCTGGCCCCGCAGCGGCCCCCTGTAACTGAGTCACCGCTGCCGCTATCCCTCCTTGTTGGGCCTGGAGATCTTTTACGTCCATTGCCAAGGACTGAACGGCATGGGTTAATTGCGAGATTTCTTTTGAAATATCCATTTTCCTGGGGGCCGTGTAAGGGCCGGCTAGGGGCTGGTGATTTGTTACCGGGGGTAGGGGAAAGGGCTCCACTCACACACACACGGCCTTGGAGTATCGAGGTCAGCACGGGAGCGACCGGAGTTAGGCTGCCCGTCAGGATAGTGTGTGGGCTTTTACCTCTAATTAAAGAGAACGAGCCCCTATCATCATCAGGCGCTGCTGACCAAGAACCCAAGGCTGCCCCACACTCTTGGACTGCACTCAGCACTACACACAAGGGCCACGGGGTGAGGGGCTTCACCCTCGGGGGTGCGGGGTCCCGGGAAGGGGGAAGGGAGGATGGACACAGGACACTCACCACCGACAACAGGGACACCACACAAGGTTTCTGGAAGGGTTCTTTCGAGGTCACTCAGGCTTCACTCACTCGGGTACTCACAAGGGTTGGTTTAGGAAGGAACACACGCTCGGGCACTAGTAGGGGTCACAGGCACTCAATTCTCCTGGCACGCTCGCTCTCGCTCGCACTCCAGTCACAGGGCCGGTTTCTACAATCACCAGCGCCGTTTCCCAGGCGGCGCTGGCTCTTATTCCCTAAGCCCCGCCCCTGTGCGTGCTCGCAGCCTCTCTGAGCGACGCCGCGGGGGCGGGGGCAGCCCTACTGAGGGATTCCCTACTGGGGGCGTGACTGCACGCCGCACCTGTGAGTCAGGTGGCGGCGGCAGCTGCGGGGGTGTTCCTTGCGGGGCCAGAACAGGCTCCGCCTGGCCGGTCTCTCTTGGGGGCGTGGTTGCTGACCCAGGCCCCGCCCCATCTGCCTGAGCGAGCAGCGGGGTAACGCCCTCTTGCCGGCGTCCCGCTGGCGGCGTGTAGCTGGGGCGCGGCTTTTCCTTTGCCGCTTGTGATCCCGTTGGGGGAGTTTCCTGGCCTGGTAAGCTGCGGGGCCATCCCAGGGTTCGTGGGGGTGCTTGAGGGGCTTCAGGTCGGGCTCGGGTGCCGCTGCTGACAAAACCCAGGGATTGTAAAGCCCTTTGAAAGCCCCAGACTTAGATTGTCAGCCCAAGCAGGGGCTAAAGGCAGAGGAAATGCTGCCGTCTCCTCCTGGGCACCTCTTGAAGCTCTGAGAACGGTAACGTTCTCGGCCTCTGATCCCGCCGTCACACCATGCCGCGCCGCCACTTGACCGTGCCCAAATCTCCGCCCTCCACAAGAAACAACACCAAGGAGGGGTTTGGAGCTCTAGGGAGAGGCCGTGGCTTTACCCGGTGGCGCCCAGCGTGCTATTCTCGCCGGCTTCCTGCCATGCCGCCGCGTTTCCACATCCAGGGATGGGTTTGGAGCTCCAGGGAGACACCTTGGATCTTCTTAGTGCCATTGAGCCTGCTCTTCTTGCCGGCTCTGCTCTTTGGTTTGGGGGAAATCTTGAAAAATTTGGGGAAGTCGTGGGAAGATTGCAAAAGTAATGAAAAATGTGACTTTTGTCACGAACGTGACACATTCTTAGCCCTACTTATGGGGATGGGGCTATGGGGGTGGGGGGCAGAGCTCTGGGCCCCCTAACATTTATTTTTGCCCTGGGCCCCGCGGCTTCTAAGGCATGCCTTGCCTGAGACTTTCAGGCCTAGGGTTGTCACCTTTTTGAGATTTTGCCTAGAGACTCCAAGTCTTGATTTGGGGTGTCAGCCAATAGGATGATAACCTGCTGCAGTCTGTGTTCGGTCTGTATGAACACTTGGTTCCCTCCCGCATGTTAGTGTGTACAGCCTAATAAATGGGCAGCTCCCTACATGTTTTTCATGCGCATGCAGGCAGCCCCCCTTGCGGTGGGAGAAGGGCAGAAACTGGTTGCCCCTCGGACGCTCTGGGGTTTCAGAGCGTAACTCTCTGGTGCTGGCGGACCTGTATGTGCGGCGGTGCTGCACGCAGCTAACTGATGGGACGCAGACACGTGGGTGCACGTTAGCCCTCATTCACCTGCACGGCTGGCTCCACATGCTCGGAGATGCTGCTGTGAATGGGGGCTGTGGCTCCAGTGGGTGGTAGCCACGTGGCCATTGAGGGTAAACCCCTAATAAATGAGCAGGTGAACCCCCGCCTGGTGTGGGCTAAGGTCTCATTTGTTAACACCTTTAGAGTCTGTGGGTTCCAGGGCAAGCCCTGTTTTCTTCAAGTCAGCCAGAGAAATTCGTGATTCCAGGGTGGGCCACAGGGACTTCTTCCCCATCTCGTTCCAATGTGGACCAGTCCTCTTTGTGCATGGGCTAAAGGGCTGCCCATTTGTCATTGCACCACTAGCTCCTGACCTCATGTCCCTGCACCCGCTCCTCCTCCTCCATGTACCTTTTTGATTGGTCCAACTGAAAAGTACTTTTTAAAATTTGCGCATATGTACTTGTGCCCGCACATGCAAATTAGTACCATCCAGTTTTCTTCCCTGGGGAAGGTGGGAGCCCTAACATGGGTGTAGTAGGAAAGGCTATAGGTGTGTGCACGCTCGTCTGTGAGTGGCAGGCTGAGTGAGGGTACGTGTGTCCACCTGTATGTCTGGGAATGCACTGCCTTGTCGTTGTAGCTGCAGCTGCAGACAGGCTGTGTGCATCATGGGCTGTGATTTGTGATGGATGGGATCTTATCTGGGTCCTTGTGTTACCCATAATAGTGACTATTACAGATTGGGATATTACCTGGTATGGCTCATAATCCGTCTGCGCTGTATAGCTGCCATCATTCCCGGCCGAGGGGAGATGGGCTCCCTGCTTCACGCTGACGGCTCGCAGCAGCACCATTTCCATCTTCTTGATTGCGTTCCCGGGCTGGGAAGCACATTAACCCTTTCACCGCCTGCCTGGCTCCCCATTGGGGTCCCCTGATGTACACACGCACTTGGAAACGTTCTCACTCCAGGCATTGCTAATGCTGTGATAGGTGCAAGTGGTACAGCTGCAAGAGCCTGGGGAGCTCATGCCCGTTTGGAATATGTGCCTAGGCAAATGGGTGAATAGCACCCACTGAAGAATTGCTAAGTGCCTTGAGACCCATTCTATCTTCTGCACCAGGACCTATTCCAGCCAAGCTATGCTTCTCTCAGCCCCACTGGCATTTCAAATAGGTACCCCCACAAACAGGTAAGCCTGTTGATAAAATCTACCCAAACCAAAAATGGTGACTTGGGCTATATAGATATGGTATCTGTTTACGCTCCATTGGATAGTCAATTCAGTTTTTTCAGGATGGGCTTTTCTTCACTACGTTGTTTTGCCTACTTAAGTATTTTGTTCATTTTGGCGATACTGAAACGGGTATCTGATTTATTAGCCGTGGGGAATAGCTGCAGTTTTGGGTGTCATGTCGGGGACCCAGCAGGCTACCCGACTGCTGGCTGGGAAACTGATTACCTGAAAAAACAGAAATTATCGGTACGGACTTACCAGTTCCTGACTGGTAAATTGATACTGGAAGTTGATATTCTGGGACTGGAAGTTGGAAAATCTGGACAGAGTTACTTGTTAGGCACTAATTGGGGCCTGATTAGTACCCTGAAGGTAATGGGTCGGGTGGAGTACTGGAAATTCAACGGGTTTGTCGGGTTTTGTGGGTGCTCGTTTAAGCTGTAATTAACACTACTGAGCATGTGCAATTGCCGAAAATGATGTAACTGAAATGTCTGAATAACTGACATGAAAAATAAATAAACAAATGGAATTCCTGGACAAATGGGCATGTGAGCTACATGTGACGTTACCCATTTCAGTTGCGGATATTTGAAAGCTTGACCCAAAATATGAATATCGTCCATGAATAATAAACCCGCTACCCGTTTCAGCTCGACTTCTTGGAGATGATGAAGACAAAATAGTTCAGATGGACCAACTCCTGTTGGTGAGAGCATGTAAATCTTTGGCCACACAGGACCCTTCCTCGGGCGTGTAACAAGTCAGAATGATAGACTGAGCAAATGAGAGGCAGGTCCGTGTGCATGAAAGCAATCGGTTGGGAGGAAGCTGTTAGGAAAAACAAGTCATGGCATTTCAAGCATTTAAATCAAATGATAAACCAGTATAAATGCAGGCTAGGATGTGTGTGTATGGCAAAGACTAAAGAAGGTAGGAAAGAGTTACAGGGAGAGGTAGTAACGGGTAACATTTGACTTGGTGCCATGTTGCATGTTTCACTAAATCCTTAGATGTTAGGATTCCCCCATTCTCTTCTGCCACTAATTCTGCGATTCCATCAAAAAAGAAAAAGCAATCAGGCTTGTTGGGTAAGATTTATTCCTTTTAAATCCCTACTCTTATTGCTCAGGCATCCGTTATCCTCGAGTGCTTCCCCCTTGCAATGCTAGAGAACTGGAAGTATTTGCTGTCAACGCATTTTTGCTGTTTACATGAATTTTTAAAATCCCCTTCTCTCTCTCTCCCATCCACAGCCCTTTGTTTCTGCGGCGCCTGCCTTGTGTGGCTCTGCTTCTGTTTCTCCTTCCACCAGTGTCACTCCACAGCAACAACGGACAATGAATGTTATGTTCGTGGCGTGAACTGCCTCTTAGTCAACGCACTGGGAATTGAACCAGGGGCCTTTGGGTCTTAATGCATATGTCTCTGGGTGACCTTGCACATAATTCTGCTAAACTCAGATATCTGTGGGGCCCTAGAAGCTGTATAATCATCCCCGGATGATCCCGATTGCTGTTGTATGTGAGTGAGGCACTCCGATTTCCAGTCCCGCTTTAAATTCAGATCTGACTAATAGATCAAGGGTGAACTTGCACATAACATAAAATCCAAGTTTGTGTGTGTGAAAATCTGATTTCCAATCCCCTCTTTTGCCTGGATTACACACGTGGTAATTGGTTTGGTAATTTGCATAATCCGGGGTTGGGACACTCGCCTAAAGCATGGTTCGACCCTCCTCCATCCGAACACTTCCTGTGTGTCATTTCCGCTCAACTTGTTAGTTGCCATTTTGAATTGCTTGATTTGATTTTCTGTGATCCTCGGGGGACTAAGAAAACCGGGATCATGTGCACACGTAACATAAAATTGGATATTATATTCTCCCCACTTTGGAGGATTCGATTGAAAGGATGAACTCACACATAACTGCTAAATTCTGATGTCCACGGGGCCCCGGAAGATCCCTTAATTGCTGTTGTGTGAGTTAAGCACTCTGATTTCCAGCCCCGCTTTAAACTCAGATCTGACAAATTAGATCAGGTCTAAACATCAGATCAGAGTTTAAAGGGGCTGGAAATCAGAGTGCCTCGCTCGCTCACATCAGCGATCTGGGGATCATCCAGGGATAATTATACAGCTTCCAGGCCTCAGCAGATATTGGAGTTTAGCAGAGTTATGTGTGAGTTCACCCACAGCAGAAGCCAAACCTGGATATAAACTGGGGACAAAAAATGCATCCATGCTCACAAGTAACATCTAAATCCAGCTCAAGCAATTAAAATCAGATTTTATTTTATGTGTGAGTTCACCCCAGATCTAAAAGTCTGATAAGAGCTTAAAGTGGGGCTGAAAATCCGAGTGCCTTCCTCACACACAACAGCAATCTGGGGATCATCCCTGATTTATACAGCTTCCAAGGCCCCACAGATATCTGAGTTTAGCAGAGTTATGAGTTCACCCCAAGTCACCTGAGTTAGAAAGACCTGACTTTTGTAAACAGTATATCAATCAAAGGTTTATTTGTCTAGACCATTGGTCATAACAAAATACAAAGAAATAAAATGCAAGTTGTACAATAGACATTAAAATCAATATATAGAAACCTGACAAGGTTATTTTATCGAGGGTTCCAAACTTAAACTAATTTAGGATGTCCGTATATTGCACGTGCTTAAGTACATCCAGCTTATAGGCTAAACCAAGCCACTTGCTTCTGTACTTTTGTATCGGTATTGGCAAGGAGAAATTATATTTTTAGCTGGCTATCTGGCGGCAGTTTGTTCCTGTACAGAAGAGGGAGTATCACATCCCGTTCTTTGACTGACCGTGTATATACAATCAAAAAGATAGGTAGATCATCAACCTTATTCAGTCCACAGGTACAAAATCTGAGCGGGTAAGGTATTCCCAGCTGTCTGCCAACTGTTACCATGGAAAGCATTGTTTGAAACCTAAGCATACTTAGTGCTCTCCTGGTTTTAAAGTTAGTTAATTCAGCCAGATAAGGCTCCAAACTGCGAGTAGTTTTAAACAAGGGGTACTAAGGTGCTATGCCACTTGTGGTAAACATACTCCTAAGCCGCCATATATCCCACAGTCCCCACTAGATGCTTCTGGCTTTCAGAATGAAACCAGCACCATATGCAGAATGAATAATATTGAAGTCTAAGCCAGGTGGAGTTTGGAACCAGTGGCATCCCAGGATCTGCCCCAAACATGGCTGTGATAGATAGGGGTGAGGAATTTTTGTGTTCCCAGGGACCACTTCCAAAATTTGTACAAGCTCCAAGGGCCACATAGAAGTTGGGCCTAGGGGTGCTTAAAGGGTGCTTTCAGGAAAAGTCTAGATGGATCTGGCCTTGATCCTTGTGTGCATTCCCTCATCTCTGTTCCCTTCCCCTGAGCTCACTTTTTCAGTAGGACTGAAGCAGCAGCAACTTTTACCACACCGCGATTCCATTCCGCAAGCCACACTGCGGCTTTTCTGCTAACACTCTGCTAATTCTGCCGGCATTCTGCAAATTCGGAAACTATTGGAAAAATTGCGGAATTGTCGGAAACTGTTGGAAAATAGCTGTTCCGCTATTTTGTGACGCTGGCGGAAGTAGCGAAAATGGCATGTTTCCGCTATTTGTGAAGCCTGTGGAAGTAGCGGAATGGAATTAGCGGAACTGCGGAAGTAGCGGAATGAAACTAGTGGAATGAAAGCCTCTGCCACGCCGTACCACTAATTGTGGAAACGCTGTTTCCGACGGAAATAGCTACTGGTGCGACTTTCCGCTACAGCCCTATGTTTCAGTGCTTGGGAGTAGGAACTGGGTCCAAGAACCAAATCTAGGAACTGGAAAGAGGCCACATAAAATCTAGCCATGGGCCACATTTGGCCCCCAGGTCTGAGCTTCCCCACCCTGACCCTAGAGAAAGGACTGAGCCCTAGGCATGTGGACCTCCCCATCCTCTGGCTTAGCAGTGTGCACTGTGTACCAATCTCTGTCAAACATGCTGTGTTGTCCAGCCAAGATGACTGACCTGGAAGTGGTCTGGAGGGTTGTTTTTGTATTGCTCTTAAAGGGGTAACATACCAGCTAGTTGGCAAAGTATGAATACAATACACAGCCACCTGGGCCCAAGGGGACATCCTGATGCTCTCACTGAGCAGGCATGTGACACCTTCTCAGCCTGCTGTGCCACCTGTCACTGGTCTGTGATGGCTAATGAGTTGTACCAAAGCCAGCAGGTGGAATTAACCAAGACCCAAGGCACATGGGGTGGGAAAGGGGGCTTTCTGGCCCTGATTTGCCTGTTGTCCTGTCTGCCATGCCCCCTCCCACAGTACAGCCTGTGGGGGGTTTGCAGGATCTGGGGAATTATGGGGTAAGGTTGCAACCTATTGTTAGCAGGAGACCCCCTTCCACGCGGGAGTGTTGGGCTGGTACCCCAATGTCCGCTCGATTATTAAATTTAGGGGAATTCGCCGAATTAGTTGAACTAGGGGTCCCCACGTGCCACAAGGATCAGTTTGAGGTTCAATACGCGCTACAGTGAGGTTTACGTGCCCTCCCCAAGAGTAGAAAAAGAGACGGAGACAAACATATAATAAAAAAAAGGAATGTTTATTTCAAAGGAACATCAAAGAAAACCACACAATGGGATGCACACACATACATATACTAATCAACACTGCCCCGGTCTGGTTGATGGTTTACAGGGGAAACACAAGCGGTGGCAGGGAAAACGAAAGTAATGTGGGGAGTGAAGGTGGGAGACACACACACAATGAGAAAAGAGCGAGAGAGAGAGAAGCAAGATGGAAAGTCAGAACCATGGTTATCTCTCCTTGCCGTTGAAAAGGACAGGCGGCCTGCAGATCCAGTGAAGTTCGGGGATGAAGAGAAGGGGCAGACCAAAGTCTGGGAGACCCCTTAAGACACAGACCTGCACGGAGGAACCTGCACATGCTTGCATCTAAAGCTTTCTAAATGTCAGAGGGGGAGTGAGGAGCAGTTATAGGGTTAAGGATAAAGGATTTGGGCTAGGCTCAGGAGTGCTACAATAGGCTCATAGGGAGGACAAAAGGGATTCCAGGTGTGTTTCCAGGCACAAGAAAGGGAAGATGCATACAGGGGCTGAGGGGACAAAGGACACACCTGGACATGAAAGGAGAAAGGTTTTCAGGTGATTTGGGGATGGAAGGGAATCCTGAGGGGAGCCCTAGGCAGAAGAGCGATACCAAGGATGCATTTCCACCGATCGGGTGTGGGGGCGTTGGCTTGTGTGAGGGAAACATAGGGTGCTCTAGTTTTTCCATGCCTTTGAGGCCATTGCTAGTCCAGGTTCTATTCAATAGCGGTTTCTTAAAACAGGGAAGAAGTCCTTTCTTAACTGTCCTGTACTTACTCAGGGCTTCCTCCACCTAATCACCTTTTCCAAGGGCAGACTGGTTTTTGCATGAAGGGTCTTTTAAGGATGTGCGGACAGACGGGAGTTCAGATGTTCGGACGTTTGGACTAAAAACTTAGTTTGGGTTGGTGGGTTCGGTCCCGCGGAGTTTGGACCCCCACGAACGTTTGGTCCCACCTGGCGGCTTGGGGTGCTCCAGGGGGGCCTGTGGGGGCATGGCAGGCCATCGGAGACACAGCAGCAGCAGAGACTTGGAAGGCTTGGGGCTTGGAGCCCCGGGTTGCCCGGACAGGCAGGCTCGGTGCTTGGCCCCCCAGGGTGCCCGTGGGGGCATGTCTGTCTGTCTGAGACCCAACGGTAGCAGCAGCAGAGGCTGGGCGTTGCAGGCTTCCAGGTGTCGGAGCAGTGGCAGGGGTCCGGCTTGGTGGCTGGCACCCCTACTTAGCCAGGCGTTGCCGGCTGGCATTGTACTTGACCGATCTCAAGAAGCTCTACTGCAAATTGGTCAAGCCTTGCCCGGTGGTGAATCTTGTGGACACCCAGCCCCCACCCGCCAGCACACTCATCTGAGCTATGCCTGTCTACAAGAGGGAGGATCAAATGGCTGATGTGCAGTACCAGCAGCAGCAGACATTGGATTGCCAGGGCACAGTAACTGTGGCTGGCACCCCTACTTGGCTGGGCATTGCAGGCTGGATGACATCGGTGGAGCATGGTAGACAGTGAAGTGGAATGACAGTGAAGTGAAATGCTTGGAACATAGGCCCCAGAACCCTGACAGTGGGTCCTTGAACTGGAGTGGCAGTTTCTGGATGACGTGGAACGGTAGCCCTTCCCGCCTGGAATGTAGGCTGGCTGGCATCGGTGGAGCATTGGCAGACAGTGAAGTGGAACGACAGCCCTCCCTCCCTCGAACGTAGACCCCAGAGCCCTGACGGTGGGTTATGGGACTGGAATGGCTGGCTGTTTCTTGATGCAGTAGAATGACAGCTCCCTGTGAGCGGAATACTGAACCCAGAACCCTGATGGTGGGTCCTGGCGCTGGAGTGGCAGCTTCTGGATGACATGGATGGACAACCCTCCCTGCTTGTAACGTAGGCCTCAGAACCCTGAGGGTGGAACCTGGGGCTGGAGTGGCTGCTTCTTGATGCCGGGTATAACACCTAAATCTATCCAGTCTAATCTAAATAAATGAAACTGTGGAGGTAAATGTGTGGAAATGGGTGAGATAGGAGGAGGATGGCAATGGATTGGGAGGAACTCAAACTGCTGGGAGAGGGAGAGTTCTGAAAACGCTTGCTGACAGGATCAGTGGCTAGCTCAGAATGATATGGAATGGGGGGAGGGCAGTGACTTTTATTACTTGCTGCGCCCGTCTTACCACAAGCCCCATTGGCTCCATGAAGCCTAGCCAGTGGCCAATTGCAGACTGCCAAGCCAGTGGTCTGAGGAAAAGAGGGATGGTGATTGGGCAGGCTGGCTGCTAGTCCAATCCTCTCCACCCCTCCTCCGATTACTCCTCCCTCCCTGGGGCCTGCCAGGCAGGGCTTTTCCCGCCTGAACGCCGCCTGAACTCATCTGAATGCAGCCGAACTGTTCAGGGGTTTCCGCGTTCAGTTCGGACATCCGGTTTGGCCATCCGAATTGGCTGAGTTTGGGTCGAACCCCGAACCCCCGAACCGCATTCGCACATCCCTAGGGCCTTTTCCCCCTAGGCTCCATTGCGGCTCGGCCCTGACCCCGCTCAAGCTCCCCAATGCCCGCCAACCCATGTCCCACGTGGCCTTGCCGAGAATGGGGGGGGGGCTGTCTTTTGGGGGGGAAATTCCGCATCTCTGGCGTTCCTTTGGTCAGGCTGGGAGGTGGGGCTGGGAGGGCTTTTGGTTGGATAAGGGAATGTAAATTGCTACTGGTATTAATTGATGAGAAGGCCTTCCTCTCTCCGGGTGAGAGAGGGGTTGAGAAGAAGGATGCCCCTGGTGGCAGCAGGGGACAGCTGGAAGTGATTTATAGGAGATCCCTGGTGAGAGCAGGGCTGTGAGTGTTGGTAATGAATACTGGTCTGAAGTAGTTTTGGGTTGAAATATGATGCATTGTGTGTTGTTGTAAATGATGGGGTGGGTTTTTCTTTTTCTATGATGTGGGGTCCCCGTGTGTGGGATGACCCAAATGTTGTTGTTATATTATGTTGCTGTTTCTAGGCTTCCCCCGTGTGGGATACAAAACCTAGATATTTGTATTTTGATATGTTTTGTGCGTTGTTGTAAGCCGCCTCGAGTCAATTTGGTCGAGAGAGTGTGGGATATAAATTGAAATTGAAATTCAAATGAAATGAAACACTAGGCAGGTTTTTAAAGGAACACTTATGAAAAATACATGTTGCAGGGCCTTCATTAGTGCCTTAGGTGCCAGTGCAGGCCCTGCATAATGTATTTTTCATAAGTGTTCCTTAAATTGCATAGGTGGGGACCCGGGTGCAGTATTTATGAGGACAGCAACTGGAAGCTACAGGTTTGGAAGCAGGTGATTTACTGGGTCAGTGTTGCAGAGCAGCTGGGGATTTACAAGGATGGGCATGGCACGGGGGCCTTGCAAGAAGCAGAGGGTGATTTATGGGGTCAGCCGTGAGGGATTTACAGGGCTAGGAGAAGAGGCAGGCCTTGGATTTGCAGGACTTAGAAGTGAGGGGGGTGACTTACAGGGTACATTGCATGGGATTTGTAATTTTCCTGTTAGTCTTTATGGAACATCCGTCTCCTCTGACCCTTTCCTCCAAAAGCCAGCAGTGCCCTGAGAACTGGTTTGTATGTCTGCTGTGTGAAGGCTGCTGGGGACTGTAGCGATATTTGCAAGCTGCTCTTCCCATAGTGGGAATCAAAGCAAGGACCTTCAAGATTAGAAAGCATGAGATGTTATAACTTGAGCTATAAGGGTAGGTCTCTACACTGGTCTGTAATGGCATCTCTAATACTCAGAGTAGGGGTGGTGGTATGTTGGAACAGGCAGTGGTGTAGAAAACGGGTTCCCATCCGTGCCCCCTTCTCAATGACGGGGAATGTAGCTGTGCCTAGGAGGGTGGGCGGACCTCAGGGCTGCTGCACTGCCTGTCCATATTCTAGCCACACCCTTGATTTGGAGTGGAGGCCACAGAGTGGAACTAGTGGGTGGTTCTGGAGTCCCTGTCATTGGGGGTGTAACAGAGCCCTGTTTCTTCATGAATTGCTGCGGGATCAGGCTCCAAATAGTGTTTTTGGGGAAGGGGAGAGGGACCGAGGAAATTGTGTCTGTGTGGCTCTGCAAGAACCTGTTTGTAACGGGTAACTAGAGCCGGGTGTGGCCACTTCTTGCAAGCCTCCAGATCACTCCAGACGACAGCTTCGCCATCAGTGCCATTGTATTCACAGGACTCCATCACAATAACCAAGCTAGGGCTCCCAGCTAGTTCATGGCTTGTCTTAGCTCCCAAACTCAGACCATGGAGAGCTCCACAGCACACACCAGCCTGGTTTCAGGTCCTTCCTGCTTGGTGTCCAACCAGCAGCAGCACTGCCAGAACTCTAGCGTCGATTTTATAGCCCTGGGAGGAGGCGGACCCAAGGTGATGCGCAGGCTCTCTTAAAGGGGCCGTTGCCTGCTCTGTCACAGTAGCACTGCTGGCAAATTAGCTAATTGACAAGCTAAATTACCCCAGCTGGGAACAGAGGGAGGGAACTGCCAGTCAGTATAGGGAGGTGGCTTTTAAGACTCTGCTAGGATATCAAGGGTGATGCCAGGAAGGAAGCAGAGTGCTGGGCAGATATCCTGTGTTACGAGGGCCTTTGGAAGACCTGTTTGTTTTAGATTTACATCCCGCCCTATCTCCTGAGTCTCGGGGCAACTCACAATAATTAATAAGAAAACAAATACAAATATAAAATACATAACTAAAAACACCCCCTCCCCAAATCTATCCCTGCCCAATAAATGCCTGGCTGAATAAAAAGGTGTTGCACTGCGTGTTTTTAGACACACATTTCTCCTGCATGTTTGCTGCAACATCCAGAACTTTGTGTGTCTAAATCACTCACCCAGATCTTAAACATCCGGATCTTTGAACTTCTGTGTTAAACTTCTCCCAGAACTTTTGTGTGTAAAAGGTTCTCCTGGTAAACTGCTTTGCTCCAGGCAGCTGTGTTCACTTGTTTTCCATGGCAGCCCCTCACGTCTACAGCTGCGGCTACTTTAGGCTGCCTCAGGGCAGTGTTTGTGTGAAGAATGCATCCAGGAACTGCCTCAGGGCAGTGTGTGTGTGTGTGTGTGTGTGTGTGTGTGTGTGTGTGAGAAAAATGAATCCGGAACTTACTTGTGGACTTGTAAACCCAGAAGATTGAAACATCCGGAACTTTAACGTGTGTGTAAAAATGTCCGTTGTCTCCATAAGACAGTCAAGCTAGGACTTAGGTGAATCTCCAAGGGTAGGGAGTTCCAAAGCCGTGGAGCAGCCACTGAGAATGCCTCTGTGTGCCTGAGTTGTATAAAATTGGACCAGTGATGAAACCTGCAAGAGGACGCGCTTGGCAGATCTTAAGGGCCAAGAAGGACCATAAGGAGAGAGGTGGTCTTTCAGATTTATAGGACCCAAGCCATTTAGGGCTTTATAGGTCAATACCAGCTCCTTTAATTGTGCCTGGAACACTATAGGCAGCCGGTGGAGACTCTTAAGCTCGGGTGTAATGTGCTCAAGAGGTAGGGTGGCCATACCTCCCCTTTAAAAGAGGATGCTTATGAAAAACACATGTTGCGGGGCTGCATTGGTTCTAGTGCAGCCCTGCACCATGTATCTTTCATAAGCATCCTTTTTTAAAGGGGAGGTATGGCCCATCCTATCAAGAGGTGGGCCGCCACATTCTGCACAAGCTGCAGCCCCTGAACAGAGTTCAAGGGCAGCCTACATAGAGCTTATTGTAGTAGTCCAGCCTCGAGGTAATGAAAAGGTGGATGCAAATGACCAAATGATTGACCGGGAAATAGGAAACCAGAAGGATGGACACCTGGGAAAGGGACTTGCTTCAGAAGAAAGACCAGGAAGGGGACAAAGACTGTCATGAGCATGGTGATGGTGGCTACATAGTAAATAAAGGCACCCTGCGAATAGTACAGTTGTTGAACTGGATCCTGCAAGCACTTATGGACAAGGCAGGCCACCTTGGTACAGGAAGCTTTTAAGAACAGGTCGGATGATCCTTTCTTAGGGTTGGATTAGGGATAATTAATCCTGCTTCAGTGCAGAGGGATGGACTAGAGAACCTTCTAAGGAGTCCAACTATGGCATGGCATGCTCCTCCAGTGGAAAGGGGTTTAGTTCTGTTTTGGTGGTTTTTAAGCTTCCTGGTGCCCCACCTGACCATTAAAACTCCTTGGAAACCGATCACCTTCTCACCAGCTGGGATCACTGGATCCTGGACAGCTTGTCTCATCAGGGTGCTGAAGTGGCATGGGGAGCAGCTGGCACTTGACCTAGCCACTTCTCACCGGCACTCCCTGCCCAGCTCCAGGCTTGATGGGACCAGTTGCGTCCTACTGGGCTCAGCTTGGGTTTCAGACCTCTAGACAGGGAATGGTTCCCTTCATCGATAGCCTGTTTTTGTACTCTTTCCCTGAAGCATCTGGTACTGGCCACTGTCAGGACACAAGACTTAGGTGACCCAGTATGGTAGCTCTTGTGATCTCTGGAACTCTGTCTCTGCCCCATGGGAGATGTACCTTCTCCTCTACAGGGGATCTCCCGTTTAAGATACTGTGGAGTGCTGCATATGTGTGTGCTCCCAGAGTATATTCATGAGTGATATATTGAGGTGGGGTGTGTGCATATGAGTTTGCATGTAGATTTGAGCATGTGTGTGTCAGGCTTCTGTCCCTCTGTCTCTGCGTGTGTGATTGAACATAGAAGCACCCCACTGGTTGTCCCCCACACCGAAAGAAGACAGACACCATCTTGTGGATTAAATCAGGCCGCACCAAACTTTATTAACTTTGTCCGGGAGGAGGGGACTATGCCCCTCTGGGTCCTGTAAACCTTAGCTGCTAGCTAACAACTTGGGTAAAGTAAACTTAAGGGTGGTCTGATGTTCCAGTCAGTACCGCAACAATGTTAACTATAGCTGCTGCACTGCCATGCCTGTCCGGCCGCCCCCAGCCAGATCAGGAGGCCTCCGCCTACCGTGACCCAAGGAAGGAATTGAGGGTAGCCGGCGAGGACCCTAGACCGCCTCTGTCCTAAGGTCCGTCGACCCGGCCCGCCCCCCTTCCTGGGTCCTGCGCGATGCTGGCCGGGCAAGCTCTAGCATTCGCGGGAACCCCATCTCATAAGGAGATGCCCTGGCAGCAAGCTATCCCTACCCTCTTACTCAACTAACTTGCCGGACCTCTGCGATGCGACGGCTATTAAACTCCGGTTCCCCTTCCCACCCATAACCAATCACAAATCAACACTGTGAGGAAGGCAAAAAACCGCCAAGAGCTGTGCCAATTGTCCTGGAGGCAAAAATTCCTTCCTGGTCCTGAATCCAAATTCAGCAACCAGTTCTACCCACAGTATCTCAGGGGGGAGTGGGAGGGTGCTTTCCTCGTCGTGTGCTCGAGCGCGAATGCTGGATTCCCGCCCTGCACAAAATGGCGGCCGCGAGCTCCTGCGCATCGCGAGAACTCGCTTCACGCCGCCTGGTCCCTCACGCCGTGCACCCTACCTCTCACGTGTCCTCTTCCGCTCAGGGCGGCAGGGGGCGGGGCAACAGCCACCGCCCCAGAGCCGGTCCCCATGCTGAGGAGGGCCGGGGAAGCGACGAACAATCAGACTGAATGGTCCCTCTAATTCAGTGCCCTGTTTCTGACAGTGGCAGCATTGGTTGTTGCAGAGAGCTGCACAACACGTCACAATGGACTGTTCCCTTTCCAGCTATTCATTCCTAGCCCCCAACAGCCAGATGTCTGGATGAGCATCTGTCCATGATGTAAGTAGAGGCTATTCTGCCTTGGAGCAGGACATGGGTCTAGATGACCCCGGAGGTCACGTCCAATCATAAAATTCTATGATTTGACATTGTGTCCGCTTGTTTGTTCAGTGGAGCGCATACAGGCGTTAAACAAGGTATGTGAGTTTATGTGGATGACTGTTTGCATGACTGCTTGTGTGTGTGTGATGGAGCATGTGCATGAGTTGCGTGTGAAATGAGTGCAGCCCTTGAGTTGCTACATACCTAGATAAGGCTTTCTTTTTTGCATACATGCACCTATATGTTTCGGTCGCTGGTAGTCTGCGTGCAAGGTAAGCCCGTCTCTCCTCTAATACTACCTCCACCCGTGTTGGAGGTTTAGCTCACCTGCAGGGGCTCGCTGGCTTTCCGGCCTCTGGGCTGATCAGGTCAGGCGATTCCATCCTGTGCAAGGTGTATTGGAGACTTGCTTATTCAATTTTCTCTCTTTCCAATGCCACATAAACTGTATTGATAAATTAATCCAGTATTGTTGTGACTAAACAGCCCTGCCGTTTTTTCCACTGTGCAGTCTAATCTGTCTTGACAGCTGTATCATTAGTTTATATTTGTTGTAATCTTATTCGCTGGATTGGCGGTGTGGTGTTCGTACACTGTCGCACCATTCCACAGAAACCTGGGGCCCCGCTCTCAGCTAACTCCTGGACGCACCAATCCACCCAGGGAACATCTCTACTTCTTCACAGGGGGCGTCAAAGGCAGAGTGGTAGAGCTGTTGCATGGAAGGAAGCCATGTTGAGGTGGATCAGGAAGCAATTGTGTGCGTGTGTAGCAGGGAGTGGGGTATGACGAGGTGTTTGTAAGAATTACAGCTGTGGATAGCAGAGCTCAAGATTAGGGTTGCTAGGTGCCCCTTATTTTAAGGAGTAACCTTTATTCCAAAGCCCTTCAGCTCTATAAAATATCATGGACATTCCTTTACATATTGGACATAATTCTAAACACCACAGCTCCATGGAACGTAGCAGATGTCCCTTATTTCACGATCCCTCAGCTCTGTAGTGTACCTTATTTTTGAAACCTTGATCTGGCAACCCTTTCTCAAGAATCTGGCAGTGAAATACCAGATTGGACACTTGTAGTGGAGTTGAGTCAAAACTTGGTTTGGAAGCTCTTCTATTCTCAGACCATATTGATTTTATTAGAGATTGTTAATCAAGAAGTTACAGTGATGATAGAAAAGAGGTCTGAGGGAGACCAGAGAATACGAAAAAATACATTGTTGGCGTTGGTCAGTCTTCAGAAATGTCCATACAGAAATTAGCATGGCGTTCAACTCCTCACAGTGAAGAAAAATGGTTACAGTAGTAAAGCATGTACAGGAGGTCAAAATAACCTGGCCTGCAATTACATGGTAAGGAGAATGCTTTGGCAAAAGCCATTGAGGAGTTACAAAATGTAACATGCATCTGATCTTGGGGAGAGGGGAAAAGAGGGGGACAGTACATATTGAGTCGATGACGGGTCTTCCTTGCTTTTACTGCTAACTCTTGTCATGGCAGTCTGTTGGAGGGTGTCTGTTGTTTCTCTGTGGGTCTGTGTTGGGCTGCACCTTCAAGACTTGGAAATCCCTCTTTCCCCTAGAAGCGGGTTAGGAATCAAGAGGCCCTCCCTCTGTTCGTGACTCCCCCCCCCCCCCCCCCCCCCCCCCCCCCCCCCCCCCCCCCCCCCGAAGAATCGCTGTGTGATCTCTGAAAATTCCCCATCTGTGACTCTGTTCAGTCACTGCCGAATGGGGATAACCCACTCCAGAGAGAGCTGTGAGTTTAATTCCCTCCTGTAGTTCACTTGGCATTCAAATGGGCAGAAGGTGTGATCAACGTGGGAAGCGTTGTCATCTGCACGGTCTGTTCTGATTCCTGTGAGTCAGCCTGGAGGAGAATTTAGACTCAAGTCCCCGGTTGATCTAGGCATCTGGGATGCTGCATGACTACATGGTAACCAAGGTTGGCGTCATGCATTTGGTACCGGTGTCATGCTGACACATGACAAGATTGCTCTGCCCACGTTCTAATCCCAAATCTGTGTGCAATGAATTAAAACGTTGCTTTCCTAATGGGCTGGTGCGCTCCTTGGCTCACCGACAGGCTTTGTTTCCATAGATGGCACACAGTTCACTCCAGACAAATACCCAAGGCTAGAGATTAGGCCCCCAATATGGAAGAAGAGCTGGATCGGTGTCCTGATCATCTACGAAGGATCTTTAGAGGATGATATGTTCCCATTAGGTTGGGCAGGAGACTGGGTGGCAAGTATCCCTACAGTAGACCTCGTAATCCTAGCTTGCTCTTTTGGTTCTGAACCAGGCTGCAGTGATGCCTTTTGATACAGTTGATCCATGGGGTTTACATGGCATGAGCGTGAATCAGTTGGAGGGTTTTATTTGGCTGCTCCTTTTTTGGCAGGGACTGGATAGAGAAGTCAGTGATCCAGAGTCCAGACCTTCCATTCTCATTCATTCTGGTGTTTGCCTTGCTGGGAGATGTTTGCCATACAGCAGGGATGATGATGCAGCTCGGCCATGCAATGCGTGGCTGACTGCTCTGTCCTTTGATATGAAGATGTAGGCTGGGAGAGGGAAGTCCCACAATGTAATGCTATCCAGAGAATGCTGGTTGCATTCCACACTGGGGATGGCTGCCTCCATGGACAGTATGACTGTACTAGTGTTGGGAGTCTCCCATTCATGTCAGTTGGGTTTAGCTGTTGCTCAGGGCCGGCTTTAGAATTCGCAAGGCCCAGAGCGAAAATAAAATGTGGGGGTCCTGTGGCCCCACCCTGCATACCTCCCCATCTTTTAAACTCCTGCAGGGCCTTGCTCCTCCACCCTTGTAGGGGAGGGCAGGAAAGGTGGGCAGGGCCTTGCAGGGAGCAGCACCCCACGGCTGCAGGCAGGATGAGGGCCCCACAGAAATAGCCTGTTTTAGGGCAGCAGGAGCACTGGTCCTGAAGCTACAAGGACTAGTCTCTGTGTGGGGCCCCCTTCAACAGTGGGGCCTGGGGCCATGGGATCGGCTAGCCCTGCTGTTGCTCTATAGACTCCTTTAATCAACATGGCTATCAGCTGGGGTTACCCTTTGGTGTAACTGTGTAGCGCACAGCCCCCGCAGCTCAGTTGAATAGGCCAGGGATGGGCAGTGCCAGGTCCGGGGAAGTTGGGGCTCTGTGCAAAATGGCAGTGTGGGTCCCCTCCTAACAGGAATGTTTTACTGATGCATATTGACTTGTCCATTAGGAAAAGTAAAATGTTACTGTAATATTTGTTTAGTTAAACATAACTTTCCCTTCAGGGGCCGAAGTGTCCTGCATATAACCCATCACCACTTTCTGGGTTCTCCCATCCAGAAATGAGCAGAGCCACTCAAGAGTGGTCCCACCCACCCCCACCGGGTCCTGGAGCGGTGTTTACGATGCCCCATGGTCAACTGTATCAAAGGCCACTGAAAGATCTAAAAAAAATCAACAGGGTACAACTTCACCAACTTTGTCTGGTGAGAAGGCTGCAGACTTGGATTTGGCCACGGTGCTCCATGCCTTCATAACCTCAAGGCTAGACGACTGCAGTCCACTCTACGTGGGGCTGCCCTTGATGACTGTTTGGAAGCTGCAGTTGGCCTGCCTTCTGCCAGAGGTGGGTCTCGGGAGCACATTACAGTGGTGCTCTGAAGTCTGCATTGGCTACCAATAGATTTCCGGGCACAATTCAAGGTGATGGTTTTGACCTATAAAGCCCTAAATGGCTTGGGCCCCAGGTATCTGAAAGATCCGCCTCTTACCTTGTATTCTGTCGCGGCCTTTGAGGTCAGCTGAAGGCACCCTCCTGCGATTACCAACTGCCTGTGAGGTTTGAATAATAAGGGCTTGTAAGAAGATATTCTCAGTGGCTGCTCCACAATTTTGGAACTCCCTCCCCTTGGAGTTTTTGGAAGAGATGCAAGACCTTCCTGTCTGGCCAGGTGTTTGGCAAGCTGGGATTGGGTGGAGGGGTTAGGGAGAGGGTTGGAGGGTAGCGGGGCTTAGGCTTTTTTAATATATATATTTTTGCAAGCTGCCCTGAGCCTTTGTGGGAAGAGCGCAGTAAAAGATTGAATAAATAAATGAACAATAAATAAATGTTACTTCTAGTTTATTTATGAGCCACATGTTACAGGGGTCCTCTCCTGAATTGCCGCACAGGCCCTTCACAGGCTGGGGCATCCTGTGTTTTGAGGCTCCATGGTTCTTCTGCAGTGCTTCTCGCACTCATGGGGTCCAACAAGAAACTTGAAATGACAACATGTGTTCAGGGCCCTTCTGCCCTCCTCCCTCCCCTCCCCACCCCCCGTATGACACCTTGTGTGGCTGCTTAATCTGCATAGGCTTAAATCCAGCCCAGGGAATGGAGAATATTTTTCCTTTCAAGGGCCACTTCTGTGGCTTAATAAAAGCCCACGGCCCCGATAGGAATGGATCGTTCCATTATGACCTGACGCATGCTGTTCCGAGGCAACTAAGAGCGTTCACTATCGGAGACAGGATGCTGGGCTTGATGGATCATTGGTCTGAACTAGGGGTGTGCAGAAGGCATCCCTTTCATTTTCGTTCGATGAAAACTATTTGTGTTAAGGTTTTCGTGGAAACCTCTTCGTTTTCACTTTTTCATTTATTAAAACATTTAAATATCAAATCAAATTGCTGCGCATGTGCAAAATGGCTACTAGGGCCATTCTGCGCATGTGTGCCCTTTTCCAAAATGGCAGTGCTGTTCCATTTTGGAAAGGGTACGCAATGCATGCGCAGAACACCCCGGTGGCCATTTTGTGCATGCACGGGGTTTTTTGCTGGTTTTTTTAACTTTTTAAATGAAAACAAATGAAAGCAAACTTATGTCGTTTATTCGTTTGTTTTCAGAACGTTTGTTACTAAAACTAATGGGGCGCCATTCATTTTAGTAACTAATAAAAACCGAAACGAATTGCACATCCCTCGTCTGAACCAGTATAGCGCTTCTTAAGTTCTCCTGGGGGCTTGAGGATCTTGCTCTGCAGGGGCCTAGGCAACCTGCTCAGGATGGGGGAATGGACAAAAGCACTGAAGAATCAGGCTTGGAGGAAGGAAGTGAAGATGAGGAGGTGCTGAAATGTGTGCTTGAGGGGAGGAGCTGGGTTTGTGAGTCTGATCCCCAAATTGGAAAGGGGCCATATAAAAAGGCCAGGGGCTGTGTCGGGCCCACAGGCCTGAGATTTCCCACCCATGTGATAGATTCTGGCTTAGCTGCTCTCAGGGGTGTGGACGCTCGGATGTGTCTTTTGCTTTCTTCCAGTGGTGGTTGTGCTGCCGAGTCCTCTGGGCACCTAGAAGCAGGAGGTGTGCAAACCCCTTGTTTGCATGCTTACACGCTGAAGAGTTTCCTTCTCCTGCTGTTGCTAAGGATGTTGCTAGGCCATGCGGATGATGACAAGGTGATTAATACAACTGTCTTGAATACAGATATTCAGCCTGATTAGGGCCAGATGGATAGAGGGATTGTCGGGTTGGAGGGGAGGGTCCATCGATGAGTGAGAGTGTGGGGAGGCAATTCCCCCAGACTCTGAGGGTGAAGGAGATCGGGGATACCCAACCCTCCTGCTTGTTCTTAGAAGCACGTTCGCACGTAAAAGTCAGGCTGTAGTGCATGGACCCTGGTGTCTTGCTCATGGCGCTTTCAGACCCTGTGGGCCAGACGTATACTTTCCAGCCAGCTGTTCTGGGGTTTCACAAATAAGCCAAATCTCTGAGATGCCACAGCACGTTTCAGACTTAAGGTATCTCCGAGCGCGTTGTGAAGCAGCAAGCTAGACACTGTCTGTGCAGACGAGCTCATCCGTCATCCTGCTCTCCGTGATGGCTCAGGGACACCGGCGCTTGCTGTACATCAATAGGGAATGTTGAGTAGGACGCTGTACTTGATGCACTCTCTCCCTTGGTAGCTGGGCAAGGAGCTTGGAGGACGGTATTCCCCATAAATTAATCCCCAGGAGGCAATAGGCACCGAGTGGCATCTCGCACGGATCTGTCTTGGGCCCAGTCCTCTTCAACATCTTCATTCATGATTTGGAGGGAATGGAGAGTGTGAAAATTTCAATCAATAATAATTTATTGTTTTAATCATAGGTTATGACAAAATACAGATACAATATCACAAGAGCGCAAACTTAGTACAAAGCAATAAGCTGTGTCAAATAAATATGACAAAGCATCGGTCTTGGTCCTAAACGGAGCATGGGCTTGAACGAGCCTAGCCCTTGAAATTAATATTAAAATAAAATTCACTCACATAAAACCCAATAGTGTAAATCTTACGCCTAAGTAATGGGCAACCCCTCCAAGCCTCTAAAAATTCATACTTAAACAAAATTCAGTTACATAAAATCCCCAATAACATGGGTCTTGCTCCTAAGCGGAGCGTAGGTTTAACCAAGCCTAGCCCCTGAAATTCCCTCGTTGCCTATCAGGTACTTTATTATATTGACCATATGGTCTTAACAATCGAGACAAAACCAGAGAAGGGCTCCCGGGTCTGGTTGGCAGACCCAACAGATATAAACTATTTTTTACAACATTTTTTAATGAAACGTTGTGAACTACATTTCATAGTTCCTCCCAATAATACAAATATTGAATACAGACGACAAAGTCTTTAGTCAGAGAAGGCCAGAGGACTTGGTAATCTATGGATAGGGCTGTAGCGGAATATCGCAGCGGTAGCTATTTCCGGCGGAAACAGTGTTTCCGCAATTAGTGGAATGGCATGGCAGAGGCTTTCATTCCGCGGTTTCATTCCGCGGTTCCGCATATTTAATTCCGCAACTTAGTGGAATCGTGGAAACATGACATTTTCGCTATTTCCGCAATTCCACCAGCGCCAAAAAATCGCGGAATAGTGGTTTTCCGCGATTTCCGCGATTTTTCCGCAATTCCGCGATTTGCAGAATTCCGGCGGAATTAGCGGAATATCCGCAGAAATGTCGCGGTGTGGCGCAGGCAATTCCGAAATAGCGGAACGGAATCGCGGCGCGGTAAAAGCTGCTGCCGCATCAGCCCTATCTATGGATGCTTGGCTTTAATCCCATGCCTATGCACCATTCGTGCATGAGAATGTGCAAACTTGATGAGCAGAGGACACAAATCTGGGAGGTGCTGCAAACGCACGGCAAGACCAGATTAGAATATGGAATGATCCAGATAAACTAGAGACCCAGACTGAAAGAAACAAAATGAGATTTAGCAAAGACAAATGCAAAATCTTGCATACACAGGAATGAAAAAACCAGAAGCCCAAATATATAATGGGGGATAACTGGCTAGGCAGTAGCACTGGAGAGAAGGATTGGGGAGTTACGGTTGATCATAAACTGAACATGGGGGACGGATAGTGAGTGGGGGTGCTTCTTTTTGGGTAAGGGGTATTTATTTGCTCGGGTCTTTGTTGTTTCATGGTTTTAAACTGATTTGTATATATTTTTATATTTTTTGTATTATGCTTATATGTTGTCCACTGCCCTGGGCTGCCATTGGGCAGGAGGGGACGGTATAAAAATGATGGAAATAAATGAGTCAGCAACGCAGTGCTGCAGCAAAAGAGGCAAATGCCATTTTGGTTGCATTAACAGGTGCATTGTATCCAAGTTGCTTGTGAGGTGCTGGTGCTGCTTTACCTGGCACTGGTGAGACCTCATCTGGAGCATTGTATCACGTTTTGGGCACTGCACTTCAAGAAGGGTGTCGACAAGCTGGAGAAGTCTCAGAGGAGAGCAGCTAAGATGAGAGAAGATGTTTCCCAACTTTAAGTACTGTTTTTTTGAACTTCTCGTCCCTGGATCAATCCAGTAAAATGGTAACTTGGTAATAGTAGTACCTGGTATTTTGGAGTAATCAGGTGCCTGACTCAGTACTTCTGTGTTGATCAGGCACCTGATTGACTACTTGAAAATGTGTGTATTACCCATGGGTAGAGAATGCATTACCTGTTTCAGCTCTGTTCTTGGGGGCAAGGAGAAGCCTCTCCTCACCATGAAGATGGAAGCTTCAGCTTGGCGCTTAAAGCTGCGACTGGCTCTTGATGCTGAGCTCCTGCTTCCTCTTTGACCGCTGTACCATAGTGACTCTCGCAGACTCTGGTTCAGAGGTGCTGGTTACTCAGCAATTTGTCTCGGATTCCTTCTTTCCAAAGGGCACAGAGACAAGAAGCAAATGTGAGCCCTGCCTTCTGGTGGCCATTAGCTTAGTGCCCTGCTGCTCAGCAGGGCTTCCCTTCTCGTTCGGTTCTTCCTGCTCCTCAAGCCGTGGAAATGCTAGTAAAAAAGAAAGAACAAAAAATCCCCTTTGTTTGGGGGCCAGGCTTTTGACAGGCCCTGTGCTGATCTGGAACGGGTAGCTCGCTGGCTACTGTCATGTACTCAAAATTGCGGATCTTACTATATCAGATTTCTGACGGGCTACCTGGGTACCGATTGAGCACCTGATTAGGAGAAAAAGATTGGGCAGTGGGTAGAGTGTTGGCATCACCTCCCCCCCCCCCCCCCCCCCCCCCCCCCCAGCCACTCTGAAAATTTCCTAGCGGCACTCAGGCCGCTTGGAAAGGGCATCCCTAGAGTCCAGTGCCTAGACTCAATTGAGCCCCCTCACTCCATGGTAGCTATGTCCTGCCTGTGTATTGGGGACAAGCCCTGTGGGGTTGTGCAGTCTGCAGTTTCCTGGATCCGGCACAGACGCACGCTTTTGAGGGGAGGAGGGATGCATTGCTCTAGTGCGAGCATTACACTTCAGCAATTGTTGGGTATGTTTCTGTCTCCGGTAGTGGGCTGACAGGACTCATGGGCAGGCACTCCAATGAGGCGTGTATGGGCACCCCTAGGGGTGTGCAATTCATTTTGGGTTTTTTAGTTACTAAAATGAATGGATCCCCCAAAACAAATGCATAAGCAAACCAATTTCATTTGCTTCCATTTTTTTTGGTGTAAAATAAAAATAATGTACAAATGGCTGTTCTGCGCATGTACAGGCCTTTCCAAAATGGCAATGGCAGCGTTGCCACCATTTTGGGAAAGGGCAGCCAGTCTGCAGATGCACAAAACAGCCACTGCGCATGTGCCAGACTGGCTGCCTTTTCCAAAATGACTGTGATGCTGCCACCACCATTTTGGAAAAGGGTGTGCATGCGCAGAACGGTCGGGTGGCCATTTTGTACATGCAAAATTATTTTTTAAGAAAAATATTTTAAAAATAGTTTCTAAACTAAAAAGCTAACAAAAATGGGTTGGCAACAAAAACCTGAAAATGAAAAGTAAGGCAAAGGCAAACGAGATATGTTCTGCACACCCCTAGGTACCCTGCCAGTGGCTGTGGTACGCAGAGTTACCACGCTTGTGAGGGCTTTTGCGGCAGTGTGGGAGCATTGGTGCACTCTAGGTTTCTGTCGGCTGCCTTGTCCAAAAGTGGGGCATTGCCTGCCTTAGGCAGGAAGGTAGGATTTTTCCTGACAAAACTGGGTGGCCCTGCCTAAAGCAGGACTGTTGGGAAGAATTACCCTATCTGCTGGAGTCTCCTAAGCTGGGGGGAGAGACGTGGTAGGGACTGGAGTAAGATGTCTTACTGCCTCAAAGTAGCTCCCTGAATGAACAAGCAGAGTTGCAGGGAAACTCTCCTGCTTTCTGCCAGGCTGGGAAATGCTGGTCTGGGCAGGCCATGGGCTGTGCATCTCCAGGCACCCAGAATCGGAACGGAGGCCTGACACTTGGAGAAAGGCTGCAAAATGTCCTGGTGGGGCCTGATGCCGTCTCCTTTAACCTATGCCCCCCCTTACTACTGGGAGAGAGGAGCTAGTGAGGGGCACTTTCCCATTTGTGATTCCAATTCCTTGTGTATGCATGGCTGCACATAACACTGATACAAAGCTTGCCCTGAAGATGCTGGTGTGTAAATTGCTGGTAGAGACTCTGGCTTGGGAGGCCCCAGCCTGGGCTGAGATTCTGTGAGGTGAAATATTTTGAGGGTGCTGGGGAGGTTGCTCTCTTCCTAACTCCTCTCCGGAAAGAGGCCTCCTAAGAATGTCAATGACAGACCGCCCGCAGCAGGCTCTGCTCTGGGTTAGACCTGTTCGAGGAAGGCTGTTGTGACGCCCACTGCTATCAGGCTGTGTGCCTCATATGCCTTTGTACTTGTGTCCTGGGCAGGAGGTCCGTCCTGCAACAATCTGCCTGTCAACAAGCAATTTGCCTCTCCTTGCGCTACGCAGGCCCTAGTCAGAGGCTCATCACCTTGGTGTCCCTAGTAGGCCAGAATTAGCTTTCACAGTAGGGGGTGATCGAATGGGAGCATTTGAGTGAGGCTGTTACATTGCCGACGCACCGAAGGAGACAGGACACAGTGCTGGGTTTAAACGGCCGCACTCTTTATTTAACCAGATTACAATCAAAAATAGGTGTGCGTAAATCGCCTAGTGCGATGCGGTTCCAGTACAACTTAACCTTGAACAGTAACCCCAACGTTAACCAGAGGTAGCTTTGATTGCCACCCCACAGATGATCACATGTCTCCCCCTCAAGCAGCCCCGTCCGTCCGTGAGGGGGCTCTGCTCCTTCAGATGCGAGTAAGGAGAAAGATGCCTGCTGACGGGGGACCATACTTGTCCCTACCGCTGTCGCACGACACCCCTCCCAGGGTGGCTGCCCAGCCGCTTGCCATCCCCTGCTTTCCGGCAGGTGGGCCTTCCCATCTCTTAAGGAGATGACTCTTAATTATGACCCTTCTAACCTACAGTGCTGGACCCCTGCAAGAGTGGGACAATGATAAACGAGCACAACCCCCCCCCCCCAATAACTAAGGGGTAACGATTAGCCAAATATCCTGCACTGTAAGGAAGGCGAAAAATGAAAAACCCTTGTTCGGGCCTGATTGGGTTAACCGCAAAAATTCCTTCCTGGCCCCGAAATGGCGGCCGGTGCTCACCCATAGTGCAAGGGGGAGGGTGGGGTGGGTGCCGTTCAGATGCAGCTCCCGGACTCGAATGTGGCCAGAGCAGCGATTTTCTCTGCTCGTGGACCCCGCCCGTCGGGCAGGGCCCACGTGCTTATCTGTGACCAATAGGAGCACAGCCTGAGTCGCCTAGCAACCCAGGCTGCACTCCTAACTACCCAGCGTGCTGCCCGCTTTGCCGCCTCAGGGCCCGACTTCGGCCTCTCGCGGCGGGAAAGCCTAAACCCCACCGTCCTGCCCCCTCTCTAGGCGGGTGCGGCAAAGGGTCCCACGCCCCCACCCCCATGTGGGGTGAGAGGGCGGAGGCAATTCTTGTTGAACTTCTTACTGTTTCCGTTCAAATGCTTGCTGATGACTGAGCCAACAGCCTCACTTGTTTCCCCTCACAAGGACCCCATGAAGCAGGTGTTGGTTGTTCCCATTTTACAGACCTGGAACTGAGGCTAACACTTAACTGAGATGGAATTTGAACCTTGGTCTTCCAGATCCAAGTCCAGCATATAACCACTCGGCTACACTGGCACTCAAAAACCATCTAGGGCATCAAAGGCTTTCCTGTGCATACCGTTAGCCCCCAAATCTGAGCAGGCAAGTGGTTTGAGATGCCACCCCACATCAGCAGGAAGCACTAACAAATGGCCAGCCTGGTGTTTGGCGAGCGTGACTCGCTCCCAGCTGTTGTGTGCTGCCAAGTGAGCCAGCCTTCTTCCCCCATCCCCCCGGCAGATTGGCTCAGTGAGAGACGTGAAACAATGTCCACATTCTTCCTGGGGAATGAACTTCCTTTCTTCTGACTCTCTTGGATTCCTCAGCCGCTCCCCCCCAACCCCCTGATAACTGACTTTGCTGGCTTGAGAGTTGCAGGGAAAGGGGGTGGGGGAGGGGGGAGGCTGGCTGGTTATGGGGGGTTGATTTTTGGCCAGCCCTTATGCCTTTTGTAGCCTGCTGGGCCGCTGTTGCCGTGACAACATTGGATGTGTCTTTATATCGGTGGCACCACCAGCCGTCTCCAACAACTGAGAGATTGTGCTCATGCATTTGGCCTCTCTCAGTCTGCTGCTCTGCCTCTGCCATCCTTTGATGCTCCCTATTCTCTCTCCCATTCAGTGGCATAACTAAGGTCTTTCAGATGGACTTTCCTTTGTGGGGGGCACAACTTATGAGAGCAGTAGCTGGTAAAGAGGAGAAAATGGGGGGCACGTAGTGGGCACTGGACTCGAATGGGAATGCACAGGCCCCCTCAGATTCCATCGTTGTGCCCCAAATCCAGTCTGAATCTGACAATCTCATGCACGCACATTCTTTGCCTGTCTTGATCTCTCTGTGTCCTGATGTCCACCTCTTTCTCTGTTAATGTGCACATTACTTCCACCAAAGCACGGGAGAATCTGTGGTTAGGTTTGCTCTGAAGTGGAAGCTGGCTTCAGCCCACACAGCTGCCCAGGAGGGAAAGCGAAGTTTGAGTTAGGATTTGCAGCAGTTCTGGGAACATGCCACTATGTTTTCTCTGAAGAATCTGTTTTCTGGCTCCAAAATGGCTCCATGACCTGAAACAGCACAGAAAGGGAGTCTGTGTCCCAACAAATGCATTTCCAGCCAAAGTGAAGATTGGAGTCGGCGCCATCAGGAGATTGAATTTGGCTCCAATCTTGTTCCTTCTCTGCGGCTCCGAATCCGAATGACCTCCACGTTCCTTGTGAGCTCCTGCGAGATTTTGTACTGGTCAGCTGCCTGCTCACCTCTGGGAATGCTTCCGAAACAGTCTTTCTCTCTCTGACAGGTCAAGCTTGTCATTGAGTATTTAGCACATCTAAATTAGGAAGGAATCCACGTACCCTTGTTGGAATGTGTCCATGCAGTACAGAGAGCCTAACCTCGTTCCCTGCAGGTCTCTTCCCAGCCAATCTGCTGAGATTAAAAGAAAAATTCATTTGGCTTTGGCCTTCCCTTCCCCCTACTCAAAAGACCCTTCTCAGTGCTACGACTGCCCATGCTCAGTGTAGAGAAAAATCTTATCTGGCAGTTGGAACCTCTACCTTCTCTGTGTTAAAGGATACAGCTTACAACTACAGAGGTGTGGAATCCTAGCCTAGTCTGTTTCAGGGTATGCCCAAGTTCAGCACCAGGTCTCTGTTGGAAATGCAATGACTGTGAGATCATTGCATCCATTTGCCCAATGCAGAGTTTACAGAGGAGTGTGAATAGCTAATCATCAATAAGCAGGCAGGAAGCATACTTAAGCTTAAGTAGCTTTATTAGGAAATACATGTAGGATAGGAAAGGCCTACATCTATGCTAAGTCCTAAGACTAGGTGTGTTCAAGAGGGAGGAAGGAAGCTCTCTGAGACACAAAGAGATGAGAAATCTCCTGGGGGAGGAGATTGACCAATCAGGTCCTGACAGGAGTAGGACAGCTAGGATGGGGGAAGGGTTCCCTGATCTGTCTGTCTACTCCTGGTGTTTCTAGCAAACAAACAGGATGAGGTGCTTAGGGGGGATGCAACCGAAGGAATGTATTTCCAACAGTCTCCAGGGGTTGACTGGGGAAGTTTGGAAGCTGGAGGACCTGGAAAGTGGGGAAGCTGGAATGCAGAACCCCCAAGGAGACGTCACTGGAGAGCTAGGAGGGTCTCTTTCCACAAGCTGGTATTTGTGTTGTGGAGACACTTTGTGTTGCCTGTGGGTGCTTTATATAGATCAACTCGGTCGATGCGTCCATACATCTCTAGGCCGGACCTGGCCTCCCTCATCCATGCCTTTTGTTACCTCGAGGCTGGACTACTGTAACGCGCTCTATGTGGGGCTGCCCTTGTTCCTGATCCGGAGGCTGCAGCTGGTGCAGAATGCCGCGGCCCGTCTCCTGACGGGGACGGGTCGTTGGGAGCATATAACACCTGTGCTCCGAACTCTGCACTGGCTGCCAATGGCGTGCCGAGCCAGGTTCAAGGTGTTGGTGTTGATCTATAAGGCCCTTTACGGTCTGGGCCCCTCGTACCTCAGGAACCGCCTCGCCTTCCGCATCCCAGAGCGGCTCCTTCGGTCTGCCGGGGGTGCCGCCTTGGAGGTCCCCCAGGTTAAGCGGGAGGGCCACAATGGAGAGGGCATTCTCGGTGGCTGCGCCACGCATTTGGAATTCCCTCCCGGAGGAAGCTCGCCGGGCCCTGAGCCTTTTGACATTCAGGCGGGCTTGTAAAACCTGGCTGTTCGCCCAGGCCTTTGGGGAAGAGGGGGGGGAGGGTGGGTTAGTGTTTTGTTTTGTTCTGTTTTATTTTCCCAACCCTGTTTATATTATGTTTTAATGGTTTTAAAAAACAAAAATCGTTGTTGTACGTCGCCCCGGGATGCCATAGGGGGTGGCTAAAAAATGTTTAAATAAAATAAATAAATAAAACTCAGCCAATGGGGAGACGGTTAGGGCCCAGCCAATCGGAGAGAGAGAGTTGGAAGAGCAGCTCTAGTAGAACCCCCAGTGGTCCTGATGGCGGAGTAGGTAGTGAGCCTGCCTGGAGTCTTGCTCCTGCCAGGACCTGACATCAGGAGAGTCCTTGCTTTGGGGCCTTCAACTTGCAGAACCCAGTTTTAATCATAGACTGTAGAGGTTACTAGATAGGGGTTGCACCATCTGTGACTGGGGCCACAATCCAGACTGATTGTTGAAAGACTTTGCATGACTTTGTAGCCATCCAGTGTCATGGGGAGTATATTTAAGTTCAAAATGGGTTCTTACAGACAAAAAGTCTGGGAACTACAGTCTTGGCTATAGTCTCTTGGAAACCATGACTGTGTGATAGCTCCTTCCTCTGCACTGAGAAAAGGTTAAGCCCTTAACCCATATGTGGCTGGAATATTTAGCAGGCCCCTGATTGGAGGTAGTTCAGTTCTATATTCAGAGTCAAATGCGGGTTATCCAGAACTAGGGCTGAAACGAATATGAAATTTAGTCTTCATAAAGATAATTTGCATATTCATTCCCACAAACAAATATCGGAATCGGTCTTTGCTGCCACTGCAAGTGTCACAACTTTATGTATTCATTTTACTTTGTTTTGGCACTTTGGGTTTGGGGTTTAAATCCCTTTGGTATTTCATAGCACATACCGATAAACCAAAATACCAAAAAACTGAAATACCAAACACAAAAATACCGAAACGAATGGATCTTTGGAACTCCAAATGAAGTGGGAAACCAATCCTGCTTTGCATTTGCTTTGTTTAAAACTCGTACAAATACGCCAAATTAATTGAATTTGTCATTCACAACAAATTTTGTTTCAGCCCTACTACCCAGAATCAAAAACGAAACACTCCAGGCCATTAAGATTACCAGTTCCCTGGAGGGGCGGGGCTACATCAGAGGGTGTGTGGCAAAGGGTCTGTCACATGCCTTTCTGACGTAACCCCGCCCCTTTCTAAGCATTGTACCCAGGTTGGAAAGGGGTGGGGCAAGAGCTGCCAGGCTCTTTTCTGATGTAACCCCGCCCCTTATGGAGCATTGTGATGTCATGATGCTACAGGGGGCAGTACTATGGCAGAGGATGGGGCAGAGGGGTTGTCATGCCTAGGGTGGCCACCTATGCACATTTTTAAGGAACACTTATGAAAAATACATGTTGCAAGGCCTGCATTGGACCCTAAGGTGCCAATGCAGGCCCTGCAACATGTTTTTCATGTATTCCTTAAAAAGTTGCATAGGTGGCAACCCTAGTCATGCCCCCTGCTTGCAGAATGTCTCTCACATCAGGTGCCCCAGTGGGCGTGGGTGCGGGGAGACCATTTAGCAGAAAGTCCCTACGATCCTTCATTCTGGCATGGCTACCTTCTGTCAACCCCAGAAGCCTTGATTCTCCAGGTTAGCCAGGAGCGCCCCCGGCTTATTATTATTATTATAAACATTTATATAGCACCAGCAATGTACCTGGCGCTTTACAAAGAATAAGATAGCCACGGTCTCTGTCCGAGAGCGTACAATCTAAAGACGGGGAGGGGAGACAGGGAAGGGGGACAGTGAGAGACAAGGGATGCGACATTCATGAGGATGCAAGAGCTCAGGTACACGTTCTTGGCTTGGGTGCAGTAAGTTGGGCGTTTACAGATAGCAGGTGGGGGATATTCCTGGGTGGGAATGTTTAGCAGGAGATAGGAAGGGCGGAGCGAAAGAGGTGGGTTTTTATGAGGGACTTGAAGGTGTGGAGGGTGGGGGCCAGGCGGATGTGGGCAGGGAGGGAGTTCAGGCATGCGGGGCAGCGAGGGAGAAGGGACAAAGGTGGTTGGGGGAGCAGGGGAGACGTGGGAGGGTGAGGGAGGGGA
>QEPC01014402.1:8347095-8397544 GCA_003113815.1 Sphenodon punctatus | reverse complement strand
GGTGGCGGCGGGTGGTCTGGAGGCCTCAGCGCCGGCTGTGGCTGCCGGCTTCAGACGCTAGTAGGCCTTCCGGGTAAAGTTCCCCGGAAGACCTACAGCGTCTGAAGCCGGCAGACACAGCTGGCGCTGAGGCTCCGGACCGCCCGCCGCCACCCGGAGCTGAACTGGAAGGTAGGATCCTGGGAACTTGTTGGAAGTAGGGTGATCCCTGGGGTGGGGTGGGGGTGTTAATGCCCCCCCCCCAGGATCAGGTCTAATACGTAAGTAAGTAATACGTGAGGCCTCTGGACCGCCCGCCGCCACCCGCCGGCTGCTGCTGGGATGGCCGCTGGTGCTGGGGGTCTCTGGGTTGCCGCGGCGGAGAGTCACTTAGGGGAATTTTTTTTTTAAAATCCAGGGTGGGTGGGGGGTGTCCCCCCTTCCACCCGCACAGCCTGGGAGGGGGAGGAATTTTTTTATTCCATTGATTTCAATGGGGACACAGTGCCCCATTGAAATCAATGGATTAAATCCGGTACCGGTATACCGGATTTAATCCGGGAATCTGGTTTTTTGGAAACCGGAATCCGGTAAATCCGGTAGCCGGTAATTGGCCTGGGGTCCCACCTCTAACATTCAGAAAAAGGACAGATATTTAGGTCCCACCCCCCCCTTGCATTTAGGCTTCCCAGACATTCTTGCTGACTGCAGGGGATCTCAACATTATCTCAACAGGCAGCCAGAATCCCTCCGCTGTCCTGTTGCTACTAACAGCCCCTGGCTGGGAATGGGAATGCTAGAGGTCAGGTGTCAGTGAGGAAAGGTTCCTGCTGTAGAACTTTATTTGGTTATTCCTGTGGCCTAGCAAGGGCTAAACCTTTTCTGTCCTTTGCCCCCTGCCCTCATTCTTCACCTCTGCTGTTGCTGCTGCTCTTGTAACTCTGCTAGTTCAAAGCAACCGAGCTGGGGAGACTTCCATAATGGCACCAGCTCACTCAGTTCCGGAAGATGAATTATGACTGCTGGGTGTAGCACCAATCAGAATTCATGGTCAAGAAGAGGGCAGGAGCACCACCATTTTGGAAATCCCTCTAGCTCAACTGGAGTGGAGTAGGCGGTTGGCAACTGTGGATGTCTTCCAAGCCACGCTGTTGGAGAACTGCTGGTAGAATTAGATCAGAAACCTTGAGAATGGCACATGCCTGTGTAGCCTACTAGCCGACTCAGGTTATTGTTAGCTAGTGCATCTGCCATAGAAATAGGGTTGATGCTTCTCCATGGTTTGATCCAGGGTCTCTGGGTTACAAGGGAAGGCGTCGTTTCTCTGGTCAGCCAGGGGCTCCTCAGGTAATCTAGAGAAATAAAGGCTTATGGGGAGGGTAGGGAAAGCATGGGGGATTTCTTGCCTTCTTTCTAACATGGCCGCACCATGTGGGGCATCATGACGTGCTCCATAAAGAGTGAAGTGATGCCAGAAAGGGCTATGACCGCCCCTCTGCCCTGTTCCCTCCCTAATGTAGTCCCGCTCCCTGCCCAGCTTCCCGACATGACAATGCTTTACAAAGGTGTGGCAACCCCCTTTGCTCTGTTGATGTGGCCATGCCCCCCTCTGGGTGAAAGCCCAGAGGGGGGTAGTTACCCTGTTTAGAAACAGACTCCAAATTGGCCAAGAGCGAGGAGCTGTTTTTACTGTCAGGGGCAGCTCTTTCGAAGGTATGGAGACTCGCAACAGCTTCCTCAAAGTCGGAGCTGGCCTGGCCTTACCCAAGGGCGATCACCCTGGGTCCCACAATTGCCCCTGTTTTAACAGGGCAGGGTGTAGGGGGCCCCACTCCCTCCCAGCAGGGCCGTGCAGAGGGCCATGGGGAAGGGCCATCAGAGGCCCTACATTTTATCTTCACCTTGGACCTTGCAAAATCTAAGGCCAGCCAGGGCTCGAATTATAAGGAAAAAGGTAGGGGCCTCCTCAATGAAATCATGTGGTCCCCCCTTCCCCCTGTAGCCTTCTAAAGCTAGTAGCTAAGGGGGGCGTTAAAAAAGGTAGGAGTTGTCAAAAAGGGCCTCCCCAGGCCCCTGTAATTCAGGCAGTGAGGCCAACCCTGCTCAAAGTGGCCATCTGACTGTCGATCGTTGTGCCCCAAGGCCTTCCTGAGCAGTAATGTGATGGGGAGGGGGCTGAGGAGGCATCTCTCCAGTCCAACTGGGCATTGCTGCCCAGTCACTCTCGCTCCGTGAGCATCCCAAGAGCCAAAACACTGGAGGATCAAAGTTCAGGCTCCTTGGGAGCTCTTTAGAAAAACAAACGCTTCGTGGGAGCAGGAGCCAGGTCCAAGAAAGATTGGCTCAATCTCCCTGCCTCCTTGGGATCGGCAGCAGCACAGCAGGTTTTGTGGGATTGGTTGGGGGGGCGGGGGGGAGAATGTGTGTGTGGGAAAACAGGATTGCAATTTCTGCAGTGATCCAAGGGGAAGGCAGAGAGAAGTGGGGGCCAGAGACAAGGAGCTGAGCGGGGGTGGGAAGAGTGTGGGATCTCCTCTGCCTTTGAGGAAACAAGCAGAACAACCCTTACCCTTAGCATTGGCTGCCTGCATTTTTATTTTTATAGCTTTTATTTTAAAGTCAGAGGAGGAGGCATGTAAGGGGTGGAGGGGGGGAGGAGATCAGCAACCTGATCCAGAATTTTGCATCTGAATTTAAACAGGATTTAAAGAATCCTAGAACAAATAAATTCTGGTGTAAAGAGAAGAGGTCCCAAATTTAGAGTCGCATGGGAAGCTTGTTTTAAATACACACGTAGGTTGGGGTGGGGGCAGGACTGACTAATAGCACTCTAGCAGGGGGTGTGAGTCAGAGAGTTTGTCAGAACTAGATGGGGGGCCCAGGACTAGAATAGCAGTGGGGTGAAAAGGGTTGAGGGGCGAGAGCTGGGTGTGGGGATAATAGTAGGGGACTGTGGAATGGGACTCGGGGGGGGGGGGGGGGGCTGCAGATATCCCAACATTTTGAGCAGCCAAAGTGAGACCAGCTCCACCCCCTCAACAAATAAGTCGTGCCCCCACACATATGCTCACTCACACGTTCGTTTTCACTTTTTGGTCACACTTGCGCACACACTTATTGGCACACAAACACCCCCTCCCCCCCACTCTGTGGGGTTGGGGCTGACACAATGTCTCCCTCGCTGCCTCCTTCACATTTCATTTACTTTGATGTACAAGGTGAAAGGGAGGGAGTATGTGTTCCTAATTTTTCTAGGTCACCTATTCTGGAATAATGTTGGTTGAGCGTTCTTGACGTGAGTACGGTTCTAATGTAAAAATGACTGCATTGAAGTAGCTGTCTGTCAGAACACTCCTTAGACCAGAGCGGAGAAACTTTTCCCTCCCAGAGAATTTGAAAATGAATGCAAGCTCTGGAGGGCCTGGCAGAAGCTGAGGATGGGAGGTGCGGTCCGGAAGAGGAGGGCCCAGATCGTGGATCTGCGTTCATGCCTTCAACGCTGCTCCCTTACCCTGAGCTCTGTGTTCTGGTGCTTCGGGGTAGGAGTTGGATCCAGGGGCCACATAAAATCTAGCCACGGTTCACGTTTGGCATGAGGTTCCCTATTCCTGCCGTAAATGAAACCACAGAAGGTTTTCGGACAAGGCCTTGGTTGGGATTCAGCCAGGATACCAAAGCTGATGCCCCGATTCTTGTACTTTCTCGTAATTCTTGAAATTTCTCTCACCCAGAAACTAAATTAGGCCGGCTCTCCTTACCTTGGGTGCTGGGCTATTACCTGAAGAGGCCGCAGCACAGAGAGTGACCTCTGGAAACAAATGGCAGCATTTCCTTCCGAGGCTCCTATTGTGATTGAGATAACGTGGCGGCTGGTTTTCTCCTAGGTAGACCTGCGACCTGGGAATGCCTGTTCCAGGGCTTCAGCGTAATGAAACAGGAACAGGTTTATGGTAATCATCTCTAATCCGGAACATATGCCGCCGCTGGTGGGCAGCAAATGCGGCTCTTGCAGCCAGTTGCAGAGACTGCTTGTCATCGTGCAGGGAATTGGGTTATTAATGGTTTAGCAAGAAACTCTGCCCAGTGGCTCTGGGGGACAGCAGTCTTGCACCTAGTGGGACCCAATAGCCCCAGCTGAGCCCTGGCATGGGGGCTGCCAAAGGCTTTGCTCTGACCTCTTTCCCCAAAGGCAGGGGCAAGGTCAGGTGTCCCAGAGAAGAAAATAGACCTTTGAAAATGTGCATATATCCATTCATGTATATTTATGCACATTTAAAAGAACTGAAATTGAGGCTAGGTGTTGGCTAATCCATACGAAAAACACTGGCCAGACTGGCTTAAAAAGGGCCAGATGGCAACTTCTCTATTGGTTAGAGCAGGAGACCTGAGGCCTTATTTCTCATTGAATCACCCCTGCTGCACTCGACCCCAGAAGTGACTATATTCCAGGTGGTGGTTACTTCTGTGACTGTCTCCAGGGATGTGTGTGGTAAGAGACATACCTTAATCAGAATTCCTTTCCTCACTCATCCCAGAAGGGAGAGTCTTGCACCCAGTCTGCCAAGCTGTGTGTTGATGGCCCAGGGAATGAGTCAGGCTGCTTGCACGCAAGACCCGGGGGTGGGGAGAACTGCCATGACCCGAAATCATGTGGGTGGGTGGGGATCATGTGACGTTGTGCTTGTGTGCAGCAGCGCTGAGCCCGTTTCTGCCGTGATTTCAGTGAGGGGAGACTGGGCTGGATTTTCAGACCTGAAATCACGTGAAAAACTTGGCGCACACGAGCGGAGTGTCACGCGATCCACGTGACATGATGTTGGCTCACGGCAGCTTCCCCCGCCCCCGTCACGTGTGCAAGCAGCCTCAGAACTGAAACGAATACCCACAAAAATGGGTGTGTCCATCAAAATTGCAGTATGGAACCCAGTAACACCAGGGTTCCTGCTTATCACTACCGAATTAGTGCCTGGTGGACTACACAATGTACCGATTTAATCAGTTTTTGTCCTGATTTCCTCACTTTCCACTACTGATTTTCCAACTTTCTGTCCCGATTCCTGTACCAATGAACTGTTTTACTGACCGGAAAATGGTAAATCACAGGAACGCAGTAATGGTAATAACTGGTATTTTGGGGTAATTGATTACTTGACCCAGTACTCGGGCACTGACCAGGCACGCAGTAGACTGTTCAAAAAATGTGGGTATTACCCATGGTTAGCGAATGTGCTGCCCGTTTCAGCTGCAGAATCAGTGGAGTGTGCCCTGTGCCTCCATTTCCCTATCTGTAAAATAGCCATGACATAATTTTTCCTCAGGAGTAGATGCTGGTCTTTATCTTTATAGAACACCCCCTGCCATGGCACTCTGAGTGCGTTACATATAACACAACTTTTAATCCTTACAACAACCCTGTGAGGTAGGCTAGACTGAGATAATATTGTGACTGGCCCAGGTCACCCAGTGAGTTTCTGGCTAAGGCAAGACTTGAACTGGGACCTCCCCCTATCTCCTGGGCCAAGTACTCTGTGCTTCGCCATTACACCACATTGGCAAGGAGCTTGTCAAATGCTTTAAGCTCCTTGGATGAAAGATGCAGATGATGATGGTAGCTTTACTCTCTGAGTAGCCTGGAGTTGCAATCAGATCTGTTACAATAATGCTTAGGGAGCATTCACCACACAAAACGTGGATCCTAGGGGGAAGGGCCACCCGTGCCAGTACTTCCCGTGGGCTGGGTTTTGCCTTTAAGGTGTGCTAGCAGATCCCAAGGTGGGTTGGCCAGACATGCACATTTTAGAGGACACTTATGAAGAACACAGGTTGCGGGGCTGCATTGGAGCCAACGCTGCCCTGCAACCAGTATTTTTCATAAATGTCCCCTAAAACTTGCCTGTCTGGCCACCCTACCCCAAGTGCAGCAAGACCTGTGCCCCTTTCCCTTCTGTGCCCTGAGGGCGTCTGCAGCTTTACCAGGGCAAAACTCAGTGTTAACTGCTCATCCATTCTCTCATCCTTCCTGCGAAGTTGTTGAAGGTTCAAATCTTCATTGAAAAATGCTGCCATGACTCATCATCATCATGTTTATTGATGCAGTGCCCTTCTCCTCCATCCACCAAATGATACTCGGGATGATTTGCAACATCAGTCAAAAATTACAATAAAACAACTTAAAATTCATTTGAAATAATTTAAAAGGGGAAGGAAAAAAAAATTGTTAAAGGGAACCAGCAGGGCAAAGTCTTCAGGTGCTTTTTGAAGGAGAGGAGTAAGGAACTGAGATGAACTTCTGGAGGGAGGGAGTTGTGCACCAAGGGACCTGCCGCAGCAAAAGCCCAATTACCCGGTGATTTAAGGTGCAATGGTGGGATCCCCAAAGAGTGGCTGGAATTTGAGTGCAGATAGCCGCCAGGGTGAGGTTCCAGGAGCAGGTCTAGCCTGTACCATTCAGGAGCCTAAAAAACTGGACTTGACCATGGTCTGCCAGTAAGTCAGTGGCTGGCTCCCAGCCCTGCATCCAGCCCACAAAAGGCTGTGACCCCTCTCTACAATGGGCTAGTGTGACCAGTGCAGTTTTCCTTGGTTAAACTCTCTTTACAGAAAGGGTGAGAGAGAGGCTCAGTTCCCCCTGCTGCTTCCCATTGAGGGCACCATCCCCGCTTGCTCCTAATGAGCGAGAGGTTTAATTGTGTGAGCAGAGATGAAATGGCATCATGGTGCGCTAATTGATTCTGCAGGCCTAACTGTCTCTCTGGGGGATGCAGGGCCCCGATTCCTTCTGGCGCTAACAAGGTAATGAGGCCACGAAATTACAGAGGGTGTTTGTTAAAGAAATCCCCGTTGCTATCACCAGCTGTGCTTCATGCCAGCCTCCTGGCCTGGCAAAGCAGCCTCTCCTCTTAAAGGGATACCATCCAGCCCGAAAGGCCTACGTAACTCAAACCTGCATTGGCAAGACTCTGGGAATCAGTGATGTAGCAAAGCTGTAGTGGGGTCTGGGCTCATCCTCCAAAATTGTAGGCTCCGCTAAGGACGAGGGAGTGGGTTCTCCCCAAGCCGTAGGGATGGGCGTTCGGATTAAATGACAGATTTGGGTTGAATTACGGATTCAGATCCATTACGCTTTGGGATTTTTTTCTCCACTGAAGACAACGGGAAACGGATCCGTACTCCCGAGACCCATACCTAACTCCACAACAGTGTCTGACCTCCCCCAGACCCTATTTCCTAGGGCCCCAGTGTGGTATTTACTGGCCTCAGAGGGCTTGATTGAAGTACCACTGCTGCTGTGGAAGCTCCGGCAAGCTCCCATGCCGCTGCTTTCTCCCTGCTCCTGATTATGCATGTGCAAAATGGCTGATGCACATAACCAAAATGGCGACAACATCATTTTGGTTAAGGGTGGTGGGTGGCCATTTCGTACATGTGCGCTAAGAAGCAGGGAGGACACTGCGGCGAGGGAGCCTGACAGAACCCCCACAGCAAGCGCTGGTGCTTCAATCAACCCCTCCAAAGCTGGTAAGTACCAGTCCAGGGCCCCGGGGGATGGCAGTAGGGGAAAATCTGGATCTGTAAGTCCATCACGTATATGAATTCATTTGCAACTGCCTGTTTTTGGATAAATGCGGATTAATCCATATCCAGAATGCCTATCCCTACTAAGCCCCAGCTGGCTGGTCTGGGGTTCCTAGCCAGTCTCAAACTCTCCTTGCAGAGCCGGTGGCACCTCTCTGGGTCCCAGTGAACCCCTGCCTTCTGGAGTGGCAGAGACCTTGCCAGGAAGGAAGTTTGTCCATGGGGGGGAGGAGGAGGAGAACAGGGCTAGCACTCCTACCCCACTTGTAGTGACAAAACAAGCAGGTGTTTTTGTATTTGTGAACGTTGTTCCTATGTTTGGAATGCCATCTGAATAAATATCAGAATCTGCATCCAAAATGAATATTCTTGTTTCAGTTTATTTGGTTAATTGGTTTCTTCTGTTCGGTTATTTGGTTACTTTGTTTTGTCCATATTTTGCGGGTCCGGAATGTAAGTCTTGCAAGCAGGGACTCATGTTCCTTGCATCTTCCCCATTGCCACTAATGAGGAAAATGCAGTGAACACGGGTCCCTGCTTATGAAGAAAGTTTGATGAACTGGGTATGTTTAGTCTAGTGAAGTGAAGATTAAGGGCTAGGCTGACCTTAGAATTTGTGGGGCCCAGGTAAGGATAATATGCAGGACCCTCACTCCCTTGGGGGCACCCTCTGCAGTGCCCTATATCTGGCTGTGTCTGGGGCCCTATACCCTGCCCTCCTGAAAGCAGGGGGTCACTGTGGGACCCCCAGAAAGCGTGGGGGCCAGGGTGGTCCCCCGGTTTTCCCTGTGGTAAGGCCAGCTCTGATTAAGGGGAGACATGATTTCAGTCTTAATATCGAAAGAGCTGCCACCGAGACGGCAAGGGATGGTTCCACATCGCGCTACAGTAACAACGGCAGCATTCGAAATAAAGGGCTCAAGTTACAAGAAAGTAGATTTCAGTTGACTGTTGTGAAAAACTTCTTAACGGCCACGGGAAAAGCTGTTTGGGAGTGGTGCAAGCTGCCTAGGGAGGCTGTAGGCTCTTTGTAGTGGTGGAGAGCCATTTGCAGGGGATGTTGTGTTAGCTGTCTTACTTCCACGCAGGGGACTGGACTAGATGGCCCTTGAGTACCTCTTCCAACTCTGATTCTAGGACTCTAAAATGATTGGCGTATACTGACCTACATAAGCCCCGCCTCCATAGCCCTGGAATTGAGAGGGGAGGAAATCTGAGGGGAACACGCCCTCTCTATCTCCTGCTAGAATTACTTCCATGTAAGGGATGAGAAATCAGCGGGCATTGGCTTGCAAAGTATTTTTATATAGTGGCAGAAATGTACCTGGTGGTTTATAATCAACAATTATGGATAGGTCCCTGCCCCAGTGGGCTTACAATCTAAGAGAGACGAAGGGCAGGGAAATGGAGGAAGAGGCAGGAATACATCCACAAAGTTGAGAAGTTGCAGGCACACGTGCCTTGAACCTAACCTTTGCACAGGATTAACTGCTTGAAGCCAAGAGATTATTTCGTTACACGAGAGCACGAGCAGTTGCTGTATTGGTCCCAAATGTAAGAGATGGAGACAAAGGGTGTTTTCAGACGTGCTGTTGGGCTTTAGCGCGGATTCATCTGTGCTCATCGTCATGTTTAAAAACTGCCGCCTGCTTTCACCATGGTCTGGCTCCCAACCATGTTGGAGATTAGCCCAGACTGTGAAGTGGGGAAATCCCCAAGTCACAGCCCAGGCTAAGCTCCACTACGGTCGGGAGCCTGCTGCCAGACTTGGAGAAAAGCGAGCTATCACAGCTGATAGCCCGCTTCACTGGAACCCGGTCTGGAGTGGCAGCGGGGGACAGGCGCATGGTGGCCGTCATTGGCTGCTGTGGCTGCCCATCAGCCAGGGGGAGGGGCTTTCCACGTAGGGTGGGGACGTGCAGATGCATGTCTGCACATTGCCCTGCCCCCTTCCCGGGCCGCCGTCACATTTCTTTGGCAGCCCAGCAATTCCGATGGGTGAGGGCTGCCTCCGCCGCCTGGAGAAGTCTGTGGCAGCGGAAGCAGCTCGTCATGTCTGAAAACACCCAAAGTAATTCAGATGATCTGTTTCATTGGATCATCTTCTGTTGGTGAAAAGAAGCAAGGTTTCAGGCCGCAGCTCTCCTGGATTTGCTGTGGATATTTGTGACTAAAGGTGTCTCTTCTGAGGCTCGATTATTGCATATCCAATTCTAGCGCTTAGAATCGCTCTCCTCCACAACCTTTTGTCTTGTCCTCTTATATATATTCTGACCTACAAGCCCTTTGGATCCCTCCTCTCTATCCCAACCATGAGTCTCTATATTGGCCTGCAACTGAGCAACTGAAACTTCTTTTGGCAACAAATCTAAATATCTCATCTATTCGGTTGCTGTTTGCCTGAAATGCAAACGATTTCCATTTTGTTCTGTCTAGTTTTATCTCATCGTTTTACAGCCTGTTTTAATTAGCCTTTTATTATGTGAATGATTTTACTTGTCTCTTTTTATCTTAAATGTTTTCATCATCTTAATGTTTTGTTTTTAATAAACTGTGATAGTTGCAAAGCTAGCAATATATGTTAATAATAATATAATAGCATTTATATAGCACCAGCGATGTACCTGGTGCTTTAAGATAGACACGGTCCCTGCCCGAGAGCTTACAATCTATTGATTTTTGACTATATTTCTGACTTGCTACATGCCTGAGGAAGGGTCCCGTGTGGCCTGAAAGCAAGCTTGCACATTCTCACCAACAGATGTTAGTCCAATAAAAGAGATCATTTGAACTATTTGGCCTTCATCTCCAGGAGATGACACGCTTGCTGCTGCTGGGATTTGATGGGCCAGATCTTTGTCCTATTCATTCAGATCTCTTCCCAGCTGTTCCGTTAATTCAGTTATTTGGTTTATTCAGTTAATATATATGCACCGTACAAAACTTAAATGTGGAGTCTAAACTACTGACCTGTATTCCTTGAGGATGTAGGGCAGCCATACCAGTTCAAACTAGAGCTTCACCTGCTTCCAGGAGAGAGACGCCTGTTTTATATTGCACCTTCCTGCTTTGGTGTCTTTACACACGAATGTATTTAGACTCTGCAAATGAGTCAGCCCTTCTGTACTTCCCATAACTCCTCAGTAGCTTGGGGCACTGGAAATGTGGGTCAGTGAGAAGGAATATTGGCTGAGATACTGCTCTTACTGTGATTTTATTTGTAAGGTGCCCTGAGATTGATTTTATTTGAGCATTAGTTAACCCAGTGGTGCCCAGCGAGGTTCTGAAAAGGAAACGGATGGTGTGACTGCTTTAATCTTGACTTCCATTGCTTGGTCCTTTCACTTTGTATGATGGAACAATGCACCTTTGTTCCATAGTTAGATTATCTGCCATTCCATGGCTTGGCAGAGTTATTACATCATAGCTGCTAGGGAAGAAAAGCCAGACACCAGATGCAAGAAAGAGAGCTGTAGAGAAGGAGCTTCTTATAACCATGACTTGGCTGAAGGGGAAGAGAGAAGGACAATGCTAGGGTTGGCAGTTGCAGCAGGATGGAGAAAAGAGAGGGGGCATCTTGCCTATTGCTGCAGCAGTGGGAAGCATTGCTCCTTATAGAAAATTGTGCACAAGCTACTAGTGATCAGTGAGAACATGGTATAAGTGGTTCTCAGATCTGGGTGTGGGTACAACAGAGTGGTGATCCTTGAAAGTGCCGTAGGCATCACAGGGGCTGGCAGGGGGGTAAGTGGTTTGCATGGCCAATGGCCATGTTTGTTTTGCAGGGTTTTGATGATGTCGCTGTGTTCCTTAAAGGGGGGGGGGGGGCATGTCAAAAAATGTGAAGCGAAGGCACCAGTCTCCACCCCTTGACCATGCCCCCATTGAACCATTGTGATGTCATGATGCCCTGCAGGAATGGGGTTACGTAACAAAGGGGATGTGCATGCCTCTAAGACCCGCCTCTTGTCGTCGCACCCCCCCAAAGAGAGACAGAGACCGAAAGTTGGTTCAATTAGGCTGCACTCTTTATTAAACAGTTATCAAAGACGGTGGGTGATTGCCCTGCAATATGGGTCCAGTATGCTAGCTAACTATTTATTATCAACTCGGGACTGGCCGGGAAGTGCCTTCCCGTGCCAGCTCGATCACAAACAAGGCTCCCCTTCGACAGCACCCTGGCTCTGGCTGAAAGGGGGAGCGTCCCAACTGTGGGCTTGAGTAAGGAGGTGAGTACCCGCTAAGTCAGCGGATCGTGCATTTACCTACTGACAAAACTGCAGTACCCCTCCCCGGGGAATAACCCCAGTGCGTGCTGCCTGCGTCTGGCACTGGGTGTCACCTCCCCATCTCTTAAGGAGATGACTCATATCTTCAATTCCTAACCTATTTAACCTACTATAGCATACTGGACCCCCGCTGAGTGCGACAGATATTTCCCATAATGATTAATTCTTTAGTTCAGATTGTTCAAATTCGTACTTCTCATGTACCTTCATTCTCCAAATTATCTTATCTGATTCTCTTTCGAATTATTGTGTATTATGATTAATGTTGTAGCCAATTGTAAATACCAATCAAGCCTATTTATCCTATTCTGCCCTGTTGAAGGGGCGAAACAAGCAACCCTGAAACTAGGCTAGTTGCCAAAATTCCCCTTCGGTTCCCTAAGGGCAACCAGTAACTACCGCAGTGCTAGAGGTGAGGTGGGTGGGCTGCTTCGGTCCCCTTGTTCGATCTGCTGCAACACGCGGCCAGAACGGCTCCACCCTTCCTAAAGAGGGCGGAGCATGTTCCTCTCCTCTGCGTGGCGGCACTGCGCATGCGCGCCCGCTGTTCCCAGGCGGATACCGCCGCGGTCGAAAGCACTCTAACGTGCTCTGCCGCACACACTCTTTCCGGTCTCCTCCCATCTCTTGGATGGGGCTGGACAATCGCCCTGTCGCCGCCATTGCGGCGACAAAGTGGACTTCTCTAAGTAGCCCCACCCTCTCCAGAAAAAACCCGAACACATTTTGCCTGTACCCTAGATAGGTGTTCTTAGGAGGATGGTCAGCTTGTGTTCTGGCTGCAGCTTCCTCTGTGTCAGGGTCCACAGGCCGGGGCATGGAGAGTTACAGCAGGATTGGTGTTGGGTAAGTTGGTGCAGGATTGGGGTCCAGAAGGTCAGGACCAGGGATTGGAGTGCTGGGTCCAAGGTCACAATGGGGATCAATGCCCAGACCACGGGCAGTCGTAGGCAGGACGGAAATAGTAGGACTGGACAGACGAGATGAGACAGATGCAGGCAGCCAGCTAGACGGAACAGGTAGACAGGACTCGGATGGGACAGAGTGAGCTCATAGGGTAGTCATGTAGCGGGCCCATCCAAGCAGATGGCAAGCCCCCATCCAAGCAGGCACCGAATTGCACTCTCGGGAACAGTGATCTGTTGGTCCAAAAAAGTTTGGGAACCCCAGCTCTCGGGGGTGGGGGTGTTTTTTCACCATCCAGCTTTAAAGCACCTGGCAGCAGGGCTCTCATTGCTTCCTCAGGTAGACTATCCACGCTGGGCTGTACCTTCCTGCCACGCAAGGCTTAATATATGCCAGGGCTCATCCCTGGCACTTTTGTTACCGATGCAACTCTGCAAAATCCACCCACAGCAGGATGCCTCTGCACCATCCCTGACAGGATTGGGGCTGCTTTGGATGGGCAAGGAAGGGATGAGCTCTCGCTGCTACTCATCAACTGTTTGACAATGAGTTTGCCATGGAATGGTTGATCGGTGGTGATGGTGGCAGCGCCATCCCTCATCAAACTTAAGGCAATGCTGAGCAAGGCCTGGAAGGAAGGGGCCTTGCAGCCCCTCTCAATACTCCCATGCCTCAGGGGCCAAGGGATGGGACTTTGGCAGCAGGCTTGATCCCCAGCACAGAGGCGTAGCTACATTGGGATGGGCCTAAGGTGCAGAAGATGGCGTCGATCCAGGGGTGCCTGAAGAGTTAAATTCAAGGGAGTGCAGGAGACTCCCTTCGCCCCCAATGCTTCCTGACATAACCACGTCCATTTCCAAGCATCGTGACAGCATGCTACTTGGAAAAGAGGCGAAGTCACGTCTGAAAGGGATGGGGCCCATCCAAGCGGATGGCGAGCCCCCATTCAAGCAGGCACTGAATACGAATAGCACTCTCGGGAACAGTGATCTGAACAGTCATGTCTGAAAGGGATGGGGCTCCCCTTTGCCACGCTCCCTCTGCTGAGAAAAGGGCCGTGGTCACGTCAGAAAGGGACAAGGGTGCCTCTTCGGCTTTGCCCGTTTCCAATGTGGCTCTGCCGGAAGGGCTTAGAAGGAGTGGGGCCAGGGGGTGCAACTGTACCTCCTTGCACCACCACCCCTGCCAGTACCTGTGAGTAGCTCCCAGCCCCTCTTTCCCCTTGTATTAGCTCTGTCACCTTGCTTTAATTCCAGCTTGTTTCTTTCAGGCCCCTCTCCCTGCTGGGTCTTCCAGTCTCTGCTAGCTTGTTGTGAGTGGCAAGTCGTTATGTCCTCCCACTCCTGTTGTTCAGTGCTTGGGGCAAACTCTTTTAGTTTTAGACTCATTTTAGTTCTTCTAATCTCTCTCCATAAGTTGGTGACCTTCAGCCCCTTTCCGTCTCCCTTGAATACTAAGCAGGGCCTTTCTTATCCGCCAGGCTTGATTTCGGATTCCATCCTGAGTGTTAATTTTAAGGAAACAGGTCGACTTTCCCCGCTGTGCTCTGCTGTCTTCCAGCTCCCGTCCAGAGCTGCCTCTGCCTGACACATGTGGGGAGTGGAGTCCAAATCCCCTTTTGGTTAAACAGAGTGACATGGCACCGTCTGCAGCCTGAGGGATCCAGGAGCCCTTCTAGGGAAGCGTGTGCACATGACTCCCAATCCTCTCTTAGCCCCCTGTCCTGCTTGGTTGGATACCTCTCCCTTTGGCAGAGCTGGCTGTGCTTCCAGGCTCTCTGTGATGGTTTCCAGCAGCTTGGTGCAGTGTCCATCTTTGCTACAATGATTAGCGTCTGGGTTCCAGTGGAACTTGCTGATTGGGTAAACGGATGAACCATAAGGGCTGAAACTCTGCAAACACAATCTTGGACCCTGGCTTCTACCTACTGGAAATCTTGTACCAGTGAGATTCCTTGGAATTTCGGAGCAACGTTGTTGAGCTTTGTTGCATTTCCGAAGCCTCTAAGCATTATTTTTCAGTGAGTTTGCTGGAGCAAAAGATTCCCGAATGGCAGGCCTAGAAAATGCTTCCACCTTTCCCATTTAATGAACACAACTAGCATAGTGCAGAGCAGGGGTAGGAAGTCTTGGGCCGAGGGGTCAAATGCAGCCCAGGGCTAACTTTTATGTGGCCCCGTTCCAGTTTCTAGATCTGGCCCTGGAGCCAGTTCCTAACCCCAAGCACTGAAGAAGTGTGCTCGGGGGAAGTTGAGTGGAGACTGAGGGCATGTGCACAAGGACAGGAGAGAGCTCCATTGCACGGATCCATCATCTGCACCTTCCTCTTCCTGAGGGCACACCTTAAGCACACCCACCCACAACTTCTCTGGAGCCTGTGGAGCTTGTTCTAAATTTGAAAATGGCCCTTGGGAGAGAAAGTGTCCCCACCTCTGACATAGAGAGCGACAATCATGATTCAGAGAGACCCCCTGTACTTGGGGTAGGCGAGGCTGCTGTAGGAAACTCCTGAGCTGTTTGGTGGAGAGCTGGAATAATTGGTACTTTGTCAATTCACAAATCCAATCTGGATCTTCATTTTTTTTTTTTTTAAACAAATATTTGAATTCAGATGTGCACCAAAAAGGAGAACTGAGCTGGATTTATATATGAATAATTATTTGCCACGACAATAATATCCATTTATTCGGGTGTTTCAGATATTTATTTCCAGGATTGAAGTGGGAGCTGATTAGTGTTTTTTGTATCTGCTTTGTCGGCCCTGATTTTGAAGTGGATAAAATCACTGACTATGATATTTGCTGCAGAGATCTGTTTTGACTCCTTATCTGCAACCAGAGGACCAGGCAGACCGACTATAGTGTCTAGCTAGATTAATTTAATTTTACTTATTTTGACTTGTACCCCACCCTTCCCTGAAGGACATAGGGTGGCTAACATAAAAATATACATACAAAACACAAAGCTGTAAAAATATCAATAAAATACCCATAAAGTAACACCCCAAAGCCTAACCTTACCTATTAAATTCCTAGCCAAATGAATAGGTCTTACATTGCCTCTGGGAAATGCTCAGGCTTGGACTTCAGAGAACCTCCATGGGTAGGAAGTTCCAGAGCTGTGGAGCAGATACTGAGATAGCCTCTCTTCACATCCTTGATGGGACTTTTCAAGAGGGTGCTCCGAGCTGACCTTAGAGCTCCATGATGGGAGATAAAGGAGGTGTTCCTTTAGATACATAGAGGGCTCGGGCTATTTAGGGCGTTAGATGTGAAAATCAGTACCTTGAATTATGGCTGGAATGCTATTGGGAACCAGTGTAGACTGTAGAGCACTGGTTTACTGTGCCGCTGGCAAGCCACCTCCATTAGAATGTGGGCTGCTGTGTTTTGCACCAACTGCAGCCCCTAAACAGTCTTCAAGGGTAACCCCATGTCCAGCACATTGCAGTCATCAAGCCACAAGGTAACGAAGGCATGGGTGACGGTGGCCAGGTCCGCATCTGAAAGAAAGACAGGACAGACTCTTTCCTTTCAAGCTAGCCATTTTTGACTCGCAGTCCTATTACGCCTTTTGGTATTTCTCCGATCTGTTATGGCACGCCAGGCTGTGCGAATCTGGGGCTGTAGGAATGTGACTAGCTGCTACATAAGTCGCTTTATCCTCCAGAGTCCTAGACGCCCCTGCCTTCCCATCCTTCGGCCCTGGCTACAGGATCAGATTTGCAAGTGTAGAATGAGCTGTGTCACAAATGTTATGCCTTATGGTCATTACCTTGACAAATCACAATTGCACCCTAGGGTTACGTTGATAATTAGTTCTCCTAAGCTGACTTTGGCTGTCCCCCTCCCCCTTTCCTTAGTGACCTCGAATTATCCTCTAATGGTGCAAACCTCTCCAGTGCTGGGTGACTTTTTGTTGCGCCTGGGGAGGAGGGGGGGGGGTGGGGAGGGGAAGGGGAATCCACACTTTTTATAGGGAAAATATTGGCCTCGTAAGTCTTTACACAGCTGCACTTCTTTTTAATACTTGGTTACTGATTCAGTTTTACAGCTTCCATATCGAGGGAATTAGGTTCTCCATGCCCATAGTTATTAAATGTATGTGATAAGTGTTTTTATAACGCTGTAAAGGATGGTTTGACTTCTTTATGGAGTGCAGAAGTGGTTGAGGGAGAATGCAAATCTGGGATGCAGTCTCTGCCCCTGAATGCGACATTGACAGATGGCCTGGGTCTTGTTAGTCAGTCTGTCCCAAGCCATGCAACCCATCAGGCTGATGTGGTTAAAGCACACCTGTTTCTGTGGCCTATAGTCATAAGGTCACCATGTGGCCAGCACCACATCCATCAGCCTTTGACTTCTCCAATTCAATGGTTCAGCTACCCCATCATAGCTGAGTGGACTGGAGGTTACTGTCCAGCATGAGAACAATCCAGATTTGAACCCACAGCTTTCAGGGATGTAGTCGAGTGTGTTAACGTTAACCACTCACCCACCATCTGAGCTGCAGTCTTTTAGCACCTGTCCTTAGTGCTGTTGACTTTCTTCTGTTTCTGTTATGGAATGTATGATACTGTAATCAGAACAGATGGTTTTAATCTCTATCCATACACCAGTTTGGAGACTGTCTTCAGTCACTCCCTAAGGAAGAAGAAAAGTTAATTCAGACTCCAGTCTTTCTCCTGTTCTTTACACGGACCGAGTTACGGCAAGCAAAGTGATGATCTTGATGTGCTCGGCAATGAATGAGTAGATCTAGCTGTGCCCTTAATCTGATCTGTGCCCTGCCTTTTCCCTAAAGGAACTGGGATCGAAGAGAAGGATGAGATGTTAGGATTAAGGTCTTTAGGCACCAGATGTGCTCTACAGTGGCTCAGGTGGTCTGTCAATGCTACCGAGTGCCATGGACCTCTCCGGATGCGCAGATCAGCTTTGCAAGCTGCTAAAGTTGCCGAGTCTCTTGTAGCTGATGTCTAGAATCCTCATGGAGAAGTGTCCTTGAAAATGCCAGGTCAAAGCAACGCGTTCACCTTCAGCATACGTTCTGTGGATGCAACAGCCACGAGGTTAATTAATTCTGAATGCCCAACCGATGTCATCAGTAATCAAGCTACTAGCAGCCAAAGGTCAGCTACTGCTAGCCATGGGCCAATGGCCATTGGAATGTGAGTCAGGTTATAGGAGTTGCCATTGGGTCTTGGGGGGAAGCCGAGATTTTTGGATGTCTGGGTTAATTGGTTTGGTTGAATTTTTGTTTGGAGAGATGCTGGGAATTAGAAGGTGAAGGAGCAAAACAGCACCTTCCTCTCAGTTCATTAGCTGTCAGGACCTGGATCTTGAACCCTCGCCCCGCATGGTTTTGGGAGTGGTAGCAGGGCTTGCAGTGCCACTGTGTCCCCTTGCCTCAGGCCTAGCCGCGCCCCCTCAAGGGAACTCGCTGCTTGGCCTGGCCACACCCTCTTTGTCGGCGCATCCCCCCCCAAAGAGACTCAGAGTCATATATTGGTTTTAAAACAGCATGGCCGTACTCTTTATTCAACAGAAAAGAACTGTAAGGCTGGTGGGGGATTGCACTAGCAATCATGAGTCCAGCATGCTAGCTAAACACAAGCCTTATGAACTGAGTACAGCTCGGAAGTGCCTTCCGTTTAGCAGTACTTTAAACTAGAACCATCCCCTCCTTCGACTGCCTCGGGGCCGAAGGTGAGTAAGTCGGTTAGTGCCATGCAGGATCCGGAGGCTGTGCACGCCCCTACTCACCCTGCGAAGCACCCCTCCCGGGGTTATGATCCCTGTGCATGCTGCGTCCTGCATTACACAAGATATCACAACCCCATCTCTTATGGAGATGACTCTTTTAACTATCTTAAAACCTATTTATCCTAACCTAGCTTGCTGGACCCCCGCCATCAAGGGGTAGTCGTTACGAACTGCCCCGCTCCCCACTGCCTAACTTAACAACAATCCCTCCAAATGCCCAGCCAAGGCGGCCAAATACAACTGATTACCTTGGTCCGATAAATGGACTCCATCTCCCCTGTATAATGTGGTGTTAGTGTATACTATCCGAGTGGTTAATTAAGGTACCGCCCACACTGTGAACCCATTTGGCTATTTCCCTATTGATGCCTTTCCTGGTTCTGTCTACTTTGCCTGGTTTTTGGACTCCCACCCACCATATTCTGGGTATCCAATTTGACCATACCAGTTTAACCCCTTTGACTGTCAACAAATCTATCTTAAACTGGATTATTAAGTTTACCCCTTTTGTCAAAGTGATGTCATTTCCCCCCAAATGGATAACTGTTGTATCAGGTCTACAGCCTACTCCCTTTCTCTTTAATACCGGTTGGAGATGTACCCAGCGCATCCCACTGGTACCCCACCATCTGATTCATGCGTGATGACCTAGACCTAATTGAACACCCCATTCTGTCAATGCAGCAGCTCTGTTCGCCCATTGGACAATGCTGTGGCCCACAATCCAGACTTCACGTCTTGTCCCACCTCGGGTTCCCGTTCCTATTGAGAAACACACTTTTGTTAGCTAGGATACGGTCTGATGTACCTCTTTTAAACTGCAGACCTCCTTCTCCCTACCGCCTTGATCGCCTTATCCGGCAATCCCGCTGCGGCAGCTGTTGTGGCTGCCACCACCCTAAAGGAATGGGAACCAAATTCCTTGGGGGGGCGGGGGGTAATCCTGCCTTGCCCAGGGCAGCCCTGAAAACCGCTATGAACTGGTGGCTGGTAAGGGGAGCCCTATTCTGGTGAATAAACAGGAGCCCTTCTCCTGGGGGCCTGGCTTCTAGTTAGCGCCCCATGTGAAGGACGAGGCATATTGCGCTTTGCTCACACTTATATAGCCGGACCGTCTGCCCTTTTCTCCATTGGTCGGTCTTGGCCCAGCGAAGATGAATTACTACCCTGTCTTCCCAGCATGTAACATCCGTGCTCTGAAGGGGGGTGTCTGGCCTGTCACGTGCATTAGCAGCAACCACCTCACTAATCCGGAAGCCCCCAAAGAATGTCACAGCATACACTGTAGTGAAAAGCTGCAATTTGTATGCATCGTAACATACCCCAGTCAGGGACCTATTCACCAGCAACCGTCTAGGCGTCATGAGAGGCGCTCTCGACCTTTGCGGGGGCCGTGAGGTCTGTGCCCAGCTTTACAACATATGCTTAATGTAAAATCCCCTATCCAGGGACGGAAAGCCCATGACATAGTTGGCGAATACCAGGGCGGCTACTTTTCCCCCTATCATACCAGATGTCAACCGCTTATCCCTTTGCTGTATTGCGAATTGAATCACTTCCGGCTCGCTAATGGAAAAACTCAAATGCCATCCTTTTGCCACCTGGAATTCCTGGAATTCCCTGACCGCCCTACTGTATGTGGCTTGGGTTCGCGGGGCCAATGATCCCTGTATGATAGACTGTGCTGTTAGTCCCCAAGGCTCCATAACCCTGGTGGAAGGGGGTCGGGGGCCGGCCTGGCCTCCGGTGCCAACTCTCTGAAACGGGCAGCCTGGAATCGAGACAGGGCATCAACTATGCCATTATCGATACCAGGTACGTGCCTATCCATAAACAAGATGCTCGCCTTCAAACATGCCAGCACCAGTCCTCGTAGCAGACCCATAACTCGAGGGGACCGAGACGACAAGGTGTTAACTACGTGGACAACTGCCAAGTTGTCACACCAGAACAAGACAGCACAGTTTTTAAATTGCTCTGTCCAGACCAATACTGCCACCGCTATAGGGAATAGTTCAAAAAATGTCAAGTCCCGGGTCACCCCCTTTTGATGCCACCGAGGGGGCCACCGGGCGGCACACCAACGGGACCTGAAGTAGACCCCAAAAACCTGATCTTCCGGCCGCATCCGACTGAACTTGTAGGTCAGCCCCCAGTAACAGTCTAGTTCTCCAAAAACTCACCCCGTTAAATTCGGTTAGGAAGTCAAACCAAGTCCCTAAATCTTTCATTTCTGTTGTTACCTGTACCCTGTGGTGCGGGGCTGTTGCCCCTCTTAGTTTTTCATATAAACGAGCTATGAAAGCCTGGCCTGGCGCCACTACCCAATAAGCAAAATTAAGGCTGCCCATGAGGGATTGGAGCACCTGCACTGTGATCTTTTGCTTGACCAAACACTCCTGTATCTTAGTTCTGAGGCTCTCCAGTTTGTCTGCCAGTAGGCTGGATTGCTCCTTTACAGTGTCCAGCTCAATACCTAGATAAGTGAGTCTCGTGGTAGGGCCCTCTGTCTTTTCAGGAGCCAATGGGACCACCAGGTCCGCTGCAACTTCCTGAAAAAGCCACAAAGCTTCTGCACAATCCCCGAACTCGGGGCTGCGTATTATGAGGAAATCATTGAGATGTTTTGTGGTCTCCCCTTCCATCATTGTTTGAAGACCTCTATCAGGGTGCTAAATCTCTCGAAAACTGAACAAGAAATGGAGCAACCCATCGACATAGCCCGGTCGATGTAATGCTGTCCTCCATATTGAAAACTCAGCAGGTGGAAACTTTCCGGATGTACAGGTAACAGCCAAAAAGTGGAATTTACATCGTATTTCGCCATCCAGNTGTTGCCCCTCTTAGTTTTTCATATAAACGAGCTATGAAAGCCTGGCCTGGCGCCACTACCCAATAAGCAAAATTAAGGCTGCCCATGAGGGATTGGAGCACCTGCACTGTGATCTTTTGCTTGACCAAACACTCCTGTATCTTAGTTCTGAGGCTCTCCAGTTTGTCTGCCAGTAGGCTGGATTGCTCCTTTACAGTGTCCAGCTCAATACCTAGATAAGTGAGTCTCGTGGTAGGGCCCTCTGTCTTTTCAGGAGCCAATGGGACCACCAGGTCCGCTGCAACTTCCTGAAAAAGCCACAAAGCTTCTGCACAATCCCCGAACTCGGGGCTGCGTATTATGAGGAAATCATTGAGATGTTTTGTGGTCTCCCCTTCCATCATTGTTTGAAGACCTCTATCAGGGTGCTAAATCTCTCGAAAACTGAACAAGAAATGGAGCAACCCATCGACATAGCCCGGTCGATGTAATGCTGTCCTCCATATTGAAAACTCAGCAGGTGGAAACTTTCCGGATGTACAGGTAACAGCCAAAAAGTGGAATTTACATCGTATTTCGCCATCCAGGCCCCTCGCCCCATCCTTCTGATTCCCTGGGTTATGATCCCTGTGCATGCTGCGTCCTGCATTACACAAGATATCACAACCCCATCTCTTATGGAGATGACTCTTTTAACTATCTTAAAACCTATTTATCCTAACCTAGCTTGCTGGACCCCCGCCATCAAGGGGTAGTCGTTACGAACTGCCCCGCTCCCCACTGCCTAACTTAACAACAATCCCTCCAAATGCCCAGCCAAGGCGGCCAAATACAACTGATTACCTTGGTCCGATAAATGGACTCCATCTCCCCTGTATAATGTGGTGTTAGTGTATACTATCCGAGTGGTTAATTAAGGTACCGCCCACACTGTGAACCCATTTGGCTATTTCCCTATTGATGCCTTTCCTGGTTCTGTCTACTTTGCCTGGTTTTTGGACTCCCACCCACCATATTCTGGGTATCCAATTTGACCATACCAGTTTAACCCCTTTGACTGTCAACAAATCTATCTTAAACTGGATTATTAAGTTTACCCCTTTTGTCAAAGTGATGTCATTTCCCCCCAAATGGATAACTGTTGTATCAGGTCTACAGCCTACTCCCTTTCTCTTTAATACCGGTTGGAGATGTACCCAGCGCATCCCACTGGTACCCCACCATCTGATTCATGCGTGATGACCTAGACCTAATTGAACACCCCATTCTGTCAATGCAGCAGCTCTGTTCGCCCATTGGACAATGCTGTGGCCCACAATCCAGACTTCACGTCTTGTCCCACCTCGGGTTCCCGTTCCTATTGAGAAACACACTTTTGTTAGCTAGGATACGGTCTGATGTACCTCTTTTAAACTGCAGACCTCCTTCTCCCTACCGCCTTGATCGCCTTATCCGGCAATCCCGCTGCGGCAGCTGTTGTGGCTGCCACCACCCTAAAGGAATGGGAACCAAATTCCTTGGGGGGGCGGGGGGTAATCCTGCCTTGCCCAGGGCAGCCCTGAAAACCGCTATGAACTGGTGGCTGGTAAGGGGAGCCCTATTCTGGTGAATAAACAGGAGCCCTTCTCCTGGGGGCCTGGCTTCTAGTTAGCGCCCCATGTGAAGGACGAGGCATATTGCGCTTTGCTCACACTTATATAGCCGGACCGTCTGCCCTTTTCTCCATTGGTCGGTCTTGGCCCAGCGAAGATGAATTACTACCCTGTCTTCCCAGCATGTAACATCCGTGCTCTGAAGGGGGGTGTCTGGCCTGTCACGTGCATTAGCAGCAACCACCTCACTAATCCGGAAGCCCCCAAAGAATGTCACAGCATACACTGTAGTGAAAAGCTGCAATTTGTATGCATCGTAACATACCCCAGTCAGGGACCTATTCACCAGCAACCGTCTAGGCGTCATGAGAGGCGCTCTCGACCTTTGCGGGGGCCGTGAGGTCTGTGCCCAGCTTTACAACATATGCTTAATGTAAAATCCCCTATCCAGGGACGGAAAGCCCATGACATAGTTGGCGAATACCAGGGCGGCTACTTTTCCCCCTATCATACCAGATGTCAACCGCTTATCCCTTTGCTGTATTGCGAATTGAATCACTTCCGGCTCGCTAATGGAAAAACTCAAATGCCATCCTTTTGCCACCTGGAATTCCTGGAATTCCCTGACCGCCCTACTGTATGTGGCTTGGGTTCGCGGGGCCAATGATCCCTGTATGATAGACTGTGCTGTTAGTCCCCAAGGCTCCATAACCCTGGTGGAAGGGGGTCGGGGGCCGGCCTGGCCTCCGGTGCCAACTCTCTGAAACGGGCAGCCTGGAATCGAGACAGGGCATCAACTATGCCATTATCGATACCAGGTACGTGCCTATCCATAAACAAGATGCTCGCCTTCAAACATGCCAGCACCAGTCCTCGTAGCAGACCCATAACTCGAGGGGACCGAGACGACAAGGTGTTAACTACGTGGACAACTGCCAAGTTGTCACACCAGAACAAGACAGCACAGTTTTTAAATTGCTCTGTCCAGACCAATACTGCCACCGCTATAGGGAATAGTTCAAAAAATGTCAAGTCCCGGGTCACCCCCTTTTGATGCCACCGAGGGGGCCACCGGGCGGCACACCAACGGGACCTGAAGTAGACCCCAAAAACCTGATCTTCCGGCCGCATCCGACTGAACTTGTAGGTCAGCCCCCAGTAACAGTCTAGTTCTCCAAAAACTCACCCCGTTAAATTCGGTTAGGAAGTCAAACCAAGTCCCTAAATCTTTCATTTCTGTTGTTACCTGTACCCTGTGGTGCGGGGCTGTTGCCCCTCTTAGTTTTTCATATAAACGAGCTATGAAAGCCTGGCCTGGCGCCACTACCCAATAAGCAAAATTAAGGCTGCCCATGAGGGATTGGAGCACCTGCACTGTGATCTTTTGCTTGACCAAACACTCCTGTATCTTAGTTCTGAGGCTCTCCAGTTTGTCTGCCAGTAGGCTGGATTGCTCCTTTACAGTGTCCAGCTCAATACCTAGATAAGTGAGTCTCGTGGTAGGGCCCTCTGTCTTTTCAGGAGCCAATGGGACCACCAGGTCCGCTGCAACTTCCTGAAAAAGCCACAAAGCTTCTGCACAATCCCCGAACTCGGGGCTGCGTATTATGAGGAAATCATTGAGATGTTTTGTGGTCTCCCCTTCCATCATTGTTTGAAGACCTCTATCAGGGTGCTAAATCTCTCGAAAACTGAACAAGAAATGGAGCAACCCATCGACATAGCCCGGTCGATGTAATGCTGTCCTCCATATTGAAAACTCAGCAGGTGGAAACTTTCCGGATGTACAGGTAACAGCCAAAAAGTGGAATTTACATCGTATTTCGCCATCCAGGCCCCTCGCCCCATCCTTCTGATTTTTTCTACTGCCATGTCATAGGAAGCATATTTAATTGTAGTGAGTTCCTTTGGAATGGCATCATTAACTGATCTGCCTCTGGGATGGGACAAGTGGTGGATCAGGCGAAATTCCCCTATTGCCTTTTTTGGGACTACCCCTAAGGGGGATATGAACAAATTTGCTATGGGAGGGAACCTGAACGGGCCTGCTACCCTCCCCTCCTTTACATCCTTATCTATTTTACTTTGCACAATATCCTCCATTCCGACTGTAGATTTCAAATTGCGTGCCAATACCACGGGGTTCACTTGGGCGGCCGGTATCCTAAATCCCACTCTAAATCCTTCCACTATGTATGCAGCTTCCTTCTGATTGGGGTTTAGGCGCAAAGCACGCTCCAGCTGGTCAGCTCTGACTGGTGTTGGCCCCCTGCCCAGTTCGAATGCTTCCTGAGGAGCCTGGGCCTCCTTTTCCAGTACCACCTCCCTGTGTAAACTTGCCTTTTTCGTTCCTCTGCCTGAGCTTAAAACAATTCGTGATTGGGTGTTCCCCTCCACAATTTGAACATCTGTGCCGAAACTTGCAGGAGCTCCTGTTACATTTTCCTCCCCGGCTGTACTCCCAACCAGGGGCCTGACTACTCTGCGGGTTCCTCCTCCCTTCGTCGCAAAAAGGCTCGTTGGCTGCCGTGACCCCGCCTTTCACCAATGCATGTCCACTTTCAGACAAGGGTGCCCTGGTCATGTCCACCATGCACTCCAGCCAGAAGTCGACCGCATGGGTATCCCAGAGCATCCCCGGATTCAAGGCCGCCCTGTGTCGGAAGGCCTCATCGTATCTTAACCAGGCCCCGGGGGGCCGGTCGCACATGCCCTATGCACAATGTCTACATATTTATGAAGCTCCAAGCCCCGGCCAGGGTCGGCCTGTAACACCACTCCCATATACACGGCGAAAGCTGATGTCCAGTTCGCCCAGTTCCTATCAGCCTTAGGGCGACGGAACTTCTCTTTGTCCTTTCCATCCTCACTCTGAGTGATCCAGGATGGGATTGCTAAACATCAGGGCATATAAATGCACGTACTCACCCCGCCAGATTTTTTCCTTTGTGGCCAGCAGCAGATGCTCACCAAAAGGGGCAGCCATGGCACTGCAGGACCTGCCTGGTGGGGTGGGGGCGGCTTTGGGGGGTGGCGGTTTTACCTGCACTCTCCTGTCCTAAATAGTCCCCAGAGCCCAATTTTTCTGTAGCTGCCGCCCCCCCCCTTCTGGGGATCCTGCTCCTTCCTTGCCCTGTCGACTCGAGAGCTCTCTCCCCCCTCTCCCACCTGGCGGGGGTGGGGCCAGTGTCACCCGTACCCATTCACAGTCCAGCCACCTCCTTCACGGCCCAGCAGATGCCGGGGGGCCAGTGGAACTTTGATGCCCATCCTCCACTCGAGGGGCCTCCGAGTGGGAGGCTGGGGCCCGGCTCATGACCTCAGGTACACCAAGTCCCCTCCCCACTGGGGTATCACCCAGGGGCGGGAGTTCCTGCCCCCTATCCTCACCTTGCTCAGCTGGTCCTGTTGGTGCACTGGGCTCCATAGTTCCCCTTCTTCCCCGTTGTAACTCTCTTTCCAGCACCTGGACTTGTCGCCACAGTTCTTCGTATGTGGGCTGTCCCTCATCCGCAGGGCCATTCATCCTCCTCCTGGTCGCCGGTGGTGAGTCCACCTGGTCAGGCAAAGGAGAGATCCCCTCCCTTCCACTCTGTGCCGGCCTCCTCCGCCCCCCCCCCCCGTGACTGTACCCTTTGATTGGTGCTTGTGCTTCCACTCAACTAGTGGTGGACTAGACCCGGGACCCCTACCGTGGTTACTACAGCGCCCAGTCCCTGGGCCTCATGGGTCCCCGACGCATAAATCACATTGAGTAACGGGCCCAGGCCTGCAGTCTGTCCTCCCTCCCTTGGGGTATCGCCCATGCATTCCCCCACGCCCCCCTGTGCCCCTTCTACGGGGCCAGTGCATGTGCTGGCTCACCTTCCCCGCTTCGGTGCCCCCTGCTAGGTTGGGGGGGTTGGCTCATCGCCCACCAACTCCTCCCTGTACCGCCTCGGGGGTATGATGACTCTTCCGCCCCTTCTAGGCCCTTGGCCTCCCATGGACGTCTCCTGTGGGCATTCTCTGGATGGGGCCTGGTCATCCGCTGGGCCCATTGTGCTGGCCTCAGCTGGGGGTTCCTCCCACCTAAGCCCCTCCGTGTCATCTGCCCTTAGCTCCCTTGCCCTTAACCGGGCTTCACACATCTGGGGCCTCTCCAGAATTTCTGTGGGGGTGGGGCACCCCGTTGGGGTACTTGCGTCCTGATCCGGCCTGTTTCTAGCGCTGCAGGGGCGGCCGCTACCCCTGATGTTGCCTCTCTTGCCTCCATCCCCTTTCTTTTTGCTCCGACCCATGTCTGTCCTGAAGCAGCAGCGCGCTCTTCGCCTGCTGCTTCTTCTGCCTGTTCACCCCATTCTGCCGCTCTCACACGGCTTCAGGGGCTCCTCCTTTCTAACGGGGAGGAGCCCCAGACCCCGTGCCGTGCTATGCGCTTGCGCGTTAGGGCTGTTGCTGCGGCAACCCCAATGACAACAGAGAGAGCGCCTGCTAATAGGCCTCTCTCCAACGACCATGCTGCTTCCACCCCGCGCCTCTTTGCATTCCGGGGGGGGGGGGGAGAGGCACGACAATAGCCCGTCACCTCCATTTTGTCAGCAACAGGGGCTTTTCTATATATTACCCTTTGCCATACCTCCTAGCTTCCTAGTTGGCTGCTAGACAGCAATGCATGCAAGGCATATTGGTAGCATCAGGACGCTGGGTGGATCATCTGACCTGTTCCTGTCTGATCTCTTTCCCTTCAAGTTCTGGTGTCTCCTCTGCCCTGTGTTCCATATCCTCCATCTGATCTGCTTGGATTCCTTGTCTTGTCTTGCCCTGTTCAGAGCAGGGCAGAGAGATCAGAATCTTGTACTCCTGCCCTGACTCCACACTCTGGACCCATCATTCCTTGAGTCCACCCATGCCCAGACAATGGTTCCTTACGCTAGCACCTGGCTGTTTGTGGACTGCAGATGCTGGCACGGTGGACAATCTTAGGAAGTTGTTGGGTGGGTCACAGGAGAGGAGGAAGGTCTGGGAAGGTCCAGAGTCATGCACAGGGTTGAATATTCCTCTGTAAATGGTGGGACGACTGGACCTAAAGCAGTAAAGGCTACAGGTTGGTGTCTTATCCCTGTGTATTAGTCTTGCTGAAGAGCACAGGTCTCTTCCATGCCCAACTTCCTGGCCACAGCAAGGACAGGTTTAGTTTAGTGAGAAGCAGCTGGTCTAGGTTGGCAGGGCAGGATAAGCCACGTCTGTGGCAGCTCTGATCTGATGGCACGTGCGAGACATTCCTTGTTTATTCTTGGTCACAGTTGTTGCCTTTGATCCTTGGTCCTTGAGCGGAGCCTCTGAGTTCTGTAGGTTTCTCACAGACAAACACATCTGAAAATTAACAGGAAAACCTGCTTGGCAGCCACTGTAAACATTTGGGCAGCATTAACCTGTGCAAAACCCTGCATCTGTCAGTGATGCCTCTGGGTGTATAGCATGAGGGGGTGGGTGTGAAATATGGGGGAAGAAGAGATGCTCTACTCCAAATTAGGGATACAGGAGACAATCCTTTCCTCTGTGCCCGCTCAGCATGGTGCTTCAGTCTTTGGAGGGACTTTGGACTGAATCTCCTGATGTGTGTCTCCTGTAGGCTTGTGGGAATGTTCTCCACACAGGAGATTGTGAGTTTGATTCTCCTTTCTGCTCACTGTGCTTCCTATACACCCCACCCCCCGCCCCCTGTTTCCTTTCAATCATCATCCGACTCCATAAAGTGAAGAACTAGGGGCTGCTCTGTCCTACTCTAAATAAGCTAAGCGGGAGGTGGCACAAGGGCACAGTGAGGCGTAGAACCTGAGACTCCTAGCGTAGCTGCCCCAAACTGTAACCACCCAGTCATGACGCTACTAACGTTGTTTCGGTGTTCTAACAATTGGCTATCTAACTAGTGGGCAATAGGGATGGGCGAACGTGGTTCGGATGTTTGGAGTTCAGACCAAACTCTGTCTGTTCGGACGTCCGAACCGAATGCCTGAACCGAACTCTCGAATGACCGAACAGTTCGGATGAGTTCGGGGGCAAGAAAAACATCTTTTCAGGGGGGGAAAAAAAGCCAAGTTTTGGTTTCGACTAGGTTTCGGTTTCGGTTTCAATAGTGCTGTTTTTGACTGTTCGGCCAAGTTCAGCCAACCTGAACTCGGCTGAACCGAACCATCGAACCCTAACTCGGGTTTGGAACCGAATGACCGAACAGCTGAATCGCATTCTGTTCACCCATCCCTAGTGGGCAACGTGTAACCAGCTCGGCATGCAGCGGAGCTTTGAAAAGAAAATCTGGCAGCGGACATGTGATGTTTGATTTATGTGAGGAGATGTTACATGCACGATTAAGACCCATAGTGAGGACATTAGCATAGGGGAGGCAGGCTGCATAACAAGGGGTGAGGGGGGGGTGACATTTTTTTCAGACTAAGCAATTGGAACATATCTTATTTCTATGAGAGGGAGTGGCAAAAACATTGGGGGGGGGGGGGATTCCTTAGCTATGAGCCTGGTGTGATTGATTTTCATTTGTTAAAGTTTGCTTTTCTAAAACGTTCCTTAAACAAAATCTGCAATTTGAGCGATTTGTCATTTCAGGCTTAGTTCCACTCTCCGCATTACCCGCGGCAGCCTAGTGACCATGGTTATGTTGCACAATGGTGCTGCTTGTCAGTGAAGGAGCATTTAGCATTCACTGAAGTCTAGCATGGCCTTTTGGCCCTTGTGACCTGGCAACTAAGTATTACACCCATAGTGAGCTTTTCTGTATTAACGTATCTGTAGAAGATGGGTCCCTGGAGTGCAGGCCAGGGTTTAATGTGTCTGCCCCTTTAAGGGGGACTCTTCAAGTGTGTGTGTTGTTCCAGAACAGCTGACACTTGTGGCACATTCATACATGATGGTTAGCTCAGTAAAAGGCCAGGGGAGGGGGGGGCATGTTCAACAATAAAGGGGGGGGGGGCTTTATTATTGAACATGCAAAAGGTTTATGGTGTGTAATGCACTGCTTGTAATGTAGGTGAAGTGTGAAAAGTTAAGCCAGAAAAGTAAGGATAAATCTGACTCGTGCATTTCCCTTATGTGTGAAGGAATTAATCTGCATATCAGCCAGCCTTAATTACTGTGAAGGGGAATAGAGGCAATTTCCTCCTTAGCGGATGAATCCCCACCGCCTGCCCGGTGGGGAAAATGTATTGCTTGCTAATAAGAAAAACGACACCATCTCAGCCCCGCAGAATAATGGGACACCTATTATGGGTTATGGCAGTACCTGCAGCAAATGGTGAAGTCGGAGTGAACTTGAGAACAATTAAAATGTGGGCACATAAACGTTCACAACAGAGAATACACCCGGGAGACGAATCTCATGTGAACATGCCCTTGGTTGATAAAACTCATGAAAACCTCGTTTATATTCCTGGAATCCCACCTGCCTGCAGCCACAGGGTCGATAGATTCAGCTCACTCTTGGTTTTGTAGATAATTCCTATTTGCATGGCCGTTGCCTTCCAGAATGGAGTGCCACTCACATAACACTCTGAAGTGGGTTTCCAGGAAAGCTCTCGAGCCTATCAACTTTTAAAGTACCCATCAGCTTGAGTTGCGACCTGTGGCTTTCTTTCTCCTGTCAACTGGGAGAGGCAGGGAAGATGTGCTCTGTGTTGGCCAATGCTTTTCAAAGAAGGCCCCCCTCTTCTCTTCCCCCAATCTGCGTGGTCTGGAACGGTCTTTCCAGACCCTTTATTTCTAATGTTAAACGTATCAGATAATTGAAAGCTAATGCTTCTGTCTGGATCGCTAGACCTAATATGCCTGGATGACAAGTCAATTTCCTTGTTGCCCTGCGTCAGAGGCAATGGCTCGCATTCCCATTGTGTCTGTGTTGTTTGTTTGGGTGCCGTGAGCCTGCTGGAATACGATGCTCATTTCACAGCCCAGCGTCCAAACACAAATGTGCCACTTAAGCCATGCGTCTCCAAAAGAGCTGTGTCGCCGGCTTGGTCTTTGCCAAGAAAGGGGACACTGAGGGGAGGCAGACTGTGTGTAGATTGGACACAATAGCATCCACTTAGCCTGGACTCTCTTTAGAACTCTCTTTTTAACCATTAGACGACTGAAAAGTGCCTTGCAGAAGTGACCATTAAGAGGCAAATAAAAGGAGACATTCGCTCAGAGAGGGGCTAAATGACCAGCCTGAGGCTACAGTACAGGTGTGGGCAGCTAATCTGGAATTTGTGTCCCTTACTTGCAGGTAAAGCTGAAAGAAGAATCCACAAAAATGAGTATTGCTGGTGAAATTACAGTAACTGGCCCAGTAACGTTGGGTACTAATTGGTACCCGACTAGTGCCCAATGAGCTGCCCAATTAAGGGACTTCCATTACAGAATTTGACTTCCTGTATTGAATTTCGGATATTCTGTTACCAGTATTTAGTTGGCAAAATGGAAAATCTGTCACTTGGCAATGGTACTACCCAATATTTTGGGTAATCATGTTCTTGACTCAGCACTCGGGTACGAATCAGGCACCCTACCGATTGCCTGTAACTGCAGGTATTACTCGTGGATAGATCATGTGCTACATGTTTCAACTCTGTTCTCAGGACAAAGCTCCTAAGATGGGTTTCATAGTTCCTCTGTTTATCTGGAGCACAAGCATTTTTGAAAATGGTACTCAATTTTAAAAATTCAGGAAATGTTTTAGGAGCTGCTGACTTTTGCGAAAATTTGGAATCTCCAAATGGCTGTGCTTGAGCCAGTCCGATAAAGGCATGTCTGCCTCTTTAGGACCGCCCCTAGGAATACCACCATCCTCTGGGCTTTCACCTGGAAGGTGTGGGACTATATTGGAGGAAAGGTAAAGGGGATGTCGTAGCTTTCCTGGTGTAACCCTGCCCCTTATAGAGCATCAAGATATCTGATATCTCTGTTCCCTGGAGCAGGCTGGTGTAATATCCCTCCCAAAACTGGACTCTGCTGTGAATGCTCAGACTGTTCCAAGTCCTTGGGATGAGATGCTGGCCCTAGGGATCTTCTGTTATGTGTCCCAATCCTCAGCCATCATGTTCAATTACACGGGCCGAGATTGGCTCCCACAGTGAAATCAAACCTGGAGCATTTGCATGCATTTGTTTCCCTAGGTTTTTAACGCACTGGAAAGAGAGGAGATGATGGAATTGACTTGAGCCAGGCAAAGGCTTTTAAAGATTCCCTCCCACCGCTCTGGCAATGCATCTGTCTTGACAAATGGGGCCCCCTACTTCTTCAAGTGTTGGGTTTCCACACAGCTTCGCCCCATGCACCTCTCTCCTATCCTGTGCAGATAACCCTCCCACCTGCTTAAACCGCAGTCCAGATGCCCTGCAGGTATGGACAAAACTTGCTCTATTCCTGGAGTTTGACTTGAATAAGTCTTGAGCAAACGCGTGAGTAAGGCAGCATGAAATTAAAATCCTGTATCCCCCTTGCCCCTCTGGATTGGTTTCTCTTAGGGTTCCTAGCTCAGAGTTACTTCCGGTTCTCTGACCTCTGGACCTTAGAGCCTCTCTGTGTCAGCAGCATTGCAGCCTTCTGTTATATCCTTGTCCAGTAGATGCTTCCCACCTTCTGGGGTGGCATTGCTTGTAGGTATGGTAGAATGGAGGTGAATTCAGCCTGTCTCCCCTGGATAGTTGACTAAGCCTCTACCTGGTCTGGTTTAGTCTGGTTATTTGACTCTATCACAGCCTCCCAGTATACCAGGTTTCGGCCTAGCCAGGTTTGCAGCACCTGCTCCTCAATTTGTTCTCTTCTCTGCCGCTTCTTAATTTTTGCCCTTTCACGATTCTCATTTTCTTCCCACAGTTTCCCTGGGTGCCGGGGTGTACCGGGGCCCACAAGCCTGCCCCCCCCCCCCAACGTGTCAAGTGCGTACACCCTGGAGTGGAGTGCCCTAGCAGGGGGGCCATTCCATCTTCTGCACCAGAGCTCATTCTCGCCAAGTTATGCCCCTGCCACAGTGGCAATCTTGTGACCGCAGAGTAGGTTTCCTCTCAATATGGGGACACTCATTGTCCTGAATTGGGTAAGAAAGAGGAGGAACAGGGATCCCCTCTAATAAAGGATGTGCCTTATTAAATAGGGCATCTGACATGTCTGCGAAGCATAACCATTATCTTATTCTGTGAAAGAGTGGGATGAGGCCTAGGAATGGGCAGAGAAGCCTCTTATGTTGAGAGTCTCTCCATTAGAACTGAAACGGGTACTGGATTTGGTACCTGTGGGTAATGCCCACATTTTTGGGTACTCTTTTTTTGGGTACTCGTATCGGTACCCAAATACCGTTCAAGTATTGAAATACCAACAACCGGTATGCTGAAATACTGACAACTTGGTATACTGAAATTGTAAATCTTCCTGGAAAATTCTGAAATCCAGAACAAAACTGGGATTTTGGTGTGCCAGTTGTCAGTATTTTGGTATAGTGGTGGTTGGTTTTTTTTGGGTGCCTGATAGAAAACCGGTCAGGTACTGAAAAGTACCCAAAATATTCATTTCTATTTGGTTACTGGAAATTTGACAGGTATGTTTTATTTCTGGTTTTGCAGGTGCTCATTTCAGCTCACGCCTCCATTTTTGAATCTCATCTGGGTTTCTCTCAGGGAACCCTCATTCACAGCGTTTCCCCCGTTGCTTCTATGCGGGTCTGTACAGTGGGCTGATGGATGTGTCCACATCACTAAGTCTACTTCCATCAGTAAGAACATAAATGAGCTATTGGGTCAGGCTGATGGTCCATTGATCCCAGCGTCCTGTCTCCAGCAGTGTTCACTCCAGTTTTGATTGCTTCAGGGACATACACAAGAGGTCATAATGTAGTGATCCATTCCCGGCTCTTAGCTCCCAGACACTGAACAGTCCAGTGTTCTCGCCCATCAACCAGCTTGACTAACTGGCATTTATGGACCTATTCTCCAAGAATATAGCCAATCCTTTTTGACCCCAGTCATATTCTTGGCCTTCACAACATCCTTCTGGCAAGGAGTTTCACAGGTTAATTTATAGTGAGTGAAGTGCTACTTTTTGTTTTAAATTTGCTGCCAGCTAATTTCCTAGGGTGGTCCCTAGGTTTCTAGTATTTCAAAGTAAATGCGTCCCATTTAACCCTTACCTTCTGTCTTTAAAAAAATTGCACTCGCCGCGTCTTGGGGTCAATATGACCCCAATGGGAAAAACCCATTATAGGTGGGGTCTATTTATCCCCCAACTATAGTCTGTGGCCCCAAACCTTCAAACAAAGCCCTGGGAGTGCACGCACACATGAAAGAGTCTGTTTTATGGGTATTGTTTTTAATTCCCTAAATTCGCCCCAAAGGCAAATTCTATCATGCAAATTACTGGCTGTGCCTTATAGTCAAACTTTACTGAGCACAGTTAGCACCGTTATAGCCTGCTATTTGCATTTCTTTTGTTGCTTAGGATGCTTCAGGGCTTGTTTGCATTTCTTTGTTTGCCTAAGATTCTTATCTCCACAAACTGACCCTAGAAGGTAAACATAATACTTGCCTGAAGAAATGAAATCTAACAGTCGCAGACTTCTTGTCTCCACAAACCTACCCCAGAAGGGAAACTTAAAATTAGCCTGGAGAAATGAAACCTAACATTACCCGAACAGCTGAGAAATGGCACAGCAAAGGTTTGTGTAAAACCAAATAGGAAAACTCCATTGACACCTTGTGTGTGTTTGCACCCTGGCACGTTTTTGGTCATTGGAGACAAACAATAAGAGATATCTGGCTGAAATTTGAGTATGTTATGGCCAGAGGTACCAGTGACAATGTGATGCATGCTCAAAGTTGTAGACCCAATACTTAGCATATTTTCATGGTTTATTTCAGCCACGATACAAAGGCACAAAATAATGGCAGTGAAGGGGTTAATTTTCGTTGCTGCTGCTGCTGCCAGTATGAAGTGGCCTTGAGTTCCATGTCCCCTTGCTATCTGAATTGTCCTTGAAAACTGTTTATTTTGGTTTATTTTAAACTGGGGTCAATTTGACCCCAATTGAAATGCATTGGCTTTGGGTCAATTTGTCCCCAATAGGCCAACTCAATGGAAACCTGGGGCCCATTTGAAAAATGCCACTTTTTTGTTTATGGGAGATAAATGGTAAGAGGTATTAGTATGTTATGCCCAGAGGTGCCGGTGACAATGTCCTAAAACCTCTAACTTGAAGAGCTACTAATTAACTTTTTAAGAATGTTTTTTGTGCTCGCTGGGGTAAGTTTGACCCCATTACAGAAGGTAAGGGTTAAGGCCATGAGAGCAAACCACACCCTGACCCTTGGCGTTAGATTGGGGCCCCACTGGGTCAAGGCTGATGTTCATTATTGGGATCTAGTGCTTACAGGGTGGTTTCCCTGCTGCTGCTGCCAGGGGCTGTTCCTTTGCTGTGGCTAAGGCTGGGACTCGGCTCTTTGGGTTTGTCGATCCCGCTCTAATATTCACTGATTAAAAAACGAGAGAAGTGACAGATCTATTTCTGTTTCATTCTCTATAACACGCCTGTCAGAGTGCCCCGGGTGCATGAAGAATTCATAATAAAGACCCATTTTACAAACTCAACTAAACCTGACACTGTGTCACCAAAAACGTTCTCAAACCAGCAAAGTCAAGGACCTCCCCTAATCACTCCCCTCCCCTTGTTAGCAGACACAGGACCAGTTTCTTCCACTCACACCATGTTCACAGTCTTGTGTAGTAGAGAGCGACAAAGCAAAACCCAACTATTTCAGACGCACTCCAATGTGTACAACAGGGATAGGAATGTTCCAGTCCGTGGGCCAAATCTAACCCACATTTGAATTTTATTTGGCCTCTTTTGAGTTCCTGGATCTGACCTGTGGACCCAACCCCTACCCGCAAGCGTTGAGTGAGCTCTGAGGAAGGGAGCAGAGATGAGGACATGCACTCAAGGCGAGGGGATAGATCCATGGCATAAAACCATCCATGATCCGACCCACTCCCCTTTCCGTTCATCTTGAGCACAGTCCTTAAGTACCTCTGCCCTCAACTCCTATCCAGTCCATGGAGCTTATATACTTTGAAAATACCTGCTCAAAGGGGTGTGATGTGATATATTTCTAATTTTTACTCGCCTCTTCCCAATTAGTCTCAGGGTGCTTCCAAAATATAAAAACCTATAAAGCCGCTAAAAAAAAGAATTCCCTGACTCCTCCACCCAACCCTATCCCTGCCTGCCAAATGCATGGCCAAAAAAAGGCCTTGCATCTCTTCTGGAAGACAAGCAGGCTCGACAGATCCCCAAGGGAAGGAAGTCCCATAATTGTGGGGCAGCCATTGAGACTGCCTCTCTGTGTGCTTTTGGTGTGAAAGCTTCACCGGCAGATGGTACCTGCAAGAGGGCACTCCCGGCCAACCTCAGAGGCCACAACGGAGCATAAGGGAAGAAGGGACCCAAGCTGCTTAGGGCTTTATAGGTCAAAACCGGTACCTTGAATTGTGCCTGGAAAGCTATTGGCAACCAGTGCAGACTCTGGAACACTGGGGTTAATGTGTTCCTGACAACCCGCCCCTGACAGAAGGCGGGCTGCCGTGTTCTAGCTTTCGTGTTCTGTCATCAAGGACAGCCCCACGCAGAGCACATTGCAGTCGTCTAGCCCGTGGTTATAAAGGCATGGATGATGATGGTCAAATCCAGAGTTGATTAAAGAAGGTTGCAGCCTTCTCATCAGACGAAGTTGGTGAAAAGCACTCCTTTCCGGAAATTGGCAATCCAGATGCAGCAGTGGACCCAGGGGCACCCCAACACTGCAAGCCTGACTGACCGAAGGAGGCTGAATCCCATCAATAACGGGGGTTCCTATAGTCTCCAGGTCACAAGGCTGGCCAATCATCATCACTTTGGTCTTGTCTGGATTTGGTTTCAGCCGGCTTGTCCGCATCCAGTCCCCAACGTCAGATGGAAGAAAGAGTTGGGTGTTGTTCCCTCCAAACAGTTTCGTGCTCAGCCTCTGCGACCAGATGGAGAGACTCATGTTTTTCTTAAAGCCCCACCTACTGGAATCATAACAAAATAATTTTTTTAAGCAAGTAAGCTCCTGGCTGTAGAGGAAAAACGTGAAAAGTGTGTGTGCCTTAAAAGCTTAGAAACCAGAAGGTAAATAAAAAGGAGCCAAAATACTTATTTTTTTTTAAAAAAGAAATTTCATGTGTGCGTGCGTGTGGGGGTTAATCACGTGTGAATTTATTTTATTTTTTTAAAGCATTTTTAGTTGGTAATAGACTATCTAGCGAATGACAACGAATAGGTTAATTCGGCTGGAGGAAAGGCTATTGGTTACTAGGAATTTTGGTTCAGTTCTTGGGTTCTGCTGCAGATGGCTTGTACGACCTCAGGTCAGTCATTTCCCCTCTCTGAAACTCTTTCCCCAGCATCATCATGGAGATAATTTTTAAAGCCAATAATGCGATTTAGTTTCAGATCCTGACTTATTATTTTGGAATGCTCGAGGCTGGGAATGCTGGGAGCCCTTAACGTCCTTGGCCTCTTTAAAGGGTCAGGGTATTCTTTAAGCTTCCTGCCGTGTGGTACAATATTGTCTCCGAGCGCAGATGTTAGAGCTCTTCCTAGACGTGCAGAGCCATCTTCTGTGAGTGCCCCAAGCTTTCTTGTGTGAAAGATGTCCCCTTTGGGGGCAGGGGCCTAGCTAGACTGGAATGGGCCCCCTGGTGCAGACGGTGGGATGGACCCTCTCATTCGGCCCCTGACCCCCCACTTTAAGATACACCAGCATTCCACATGTCTTGTGCCCCCAACCCTAGGCTTGTGGGCCCTGGAAACCTGCTTCACCTATTATAGCTACACCCCTGTTTTGGGCAACTTTGCTGGCAGTCCACCCCGTGGAAGGGTATGACGGGAAAGTCCTCTAGCTCGTGGTTATAAAGGCATGGATGATGGTGGTCAAATCCAAAGCTGATAAAGAAGGTTGCAGCCTTCTCATCAGATGAAGTTGGTGAAAAGCGCTCCTGGCCGCCACCGGAAATTGGCAATTCAGGAAAGTATCTCCAAAGCCACAAAATGGGCTCCCACCAGTATCTCTTCGTAGCTGTTCCTTCTGGCTAAGGCTGTATTAAAAGGCCATGCAGCAGCTGTACAGGAATTTGTTCTGAGGGAGGTTGTTCAGATTGAAGAGCAAGAGGTGGTGTCGTCTGTCTGTAAGGAGGCTGTACAGTCCACAGCCTGTATGTGTGGGTAGGAGCTGAATGTCCCCTGATGGCAAAGGAGGAAAAATACTTTTTGACCCATGGATACATCTTCTTTTGTTGCCTTCCACCTCCATTTGTCTGCAACATCTTCAGTTTCCATTTTCTCCTCCATGAAGCTTCTTAGGAGGAGCGGACAACAGAGAATGAATGAAGTGAATGGTTCTCAGTGGCTGTAGTAAGCTGTGCCAGAGGCCCCACAGCCTCTCTGTCCCTACTGTCATATTTGGCCTTGGGCTATGTCCCAAGTGCTGTACCAGTTGGAAATGTGCAGAGATTCTTATACTGGGGTGGTGTGCTATTGTCCAGTAGAAGGTGTCCAGAACGTGGACCTTGGAGACTTGGGTTCTCATTTTATAGTGACCGTGGGTGGCCTTGAAGTCCCTTCTGTAAAAGGGGAATAACAAGAACACTGAACATCTTACCTTGCAGGGATATTGTAAGGCTGAATGAGGACATGATTAGGGGAATGAGGTAGTGGCATGTGTGGAGGGTTGACGGGATGGGTGTCCGTGTATTTTGATATACTGTGTTTATTGTATTTTGTATTGATTGTAAGCTTCCCAGAGTCCTCCTTGAAAGGCAAAATATAAATTGAGTGTAATGATAATAATATATAAGCATAATCACTTTGGGCTCCTGTGCCCATTATAATCGGTGATACCCTTCCCTGTACGTCCAAGACTCTCTAAATTGGTTTACTGGGAAAAAGGAATTGAGGCATTCCTTGGCCACACTGTGGATCTGGTGTGTGAGGATGGAAGAGGCTTGCCTGGGGCCCCTGTAAAGACCTTTGTTTTCCTCCGTCTCATCCTTGTCCCACACGCTTGGCTGGTTGTGGCTCCAGAGGAGAGCTGAAATGGGTAGTGCGTTTGCTACCCGTGGGTAATAGCCACATTTTATAATAATGCATTGGGTGCCTGATAGGGTGAAATTTGTGTAAGCCGCTATAAGACACCTGTGGTGTAGTCTGTGGGGTACAAAATTAAAATGAAATGAAAAACATAGGTACTGGAGTACTGAGTCAGGGACCTGTTTTCTGAGTTACCGTTTTACCAGTTGGCAAAGGTAAGTTCATTCAGGAACGCAGGAAAATCAGTACTGGAAGTCGGAAAATCAGGATGAAAAATGGTTGCTTGGGCAGCCCGTTGGGCACTAGTTGGGTATTGATGTTATTGGGTTGGGTGCCTGAATTCCAACAGATACGCCTGTTTTTGTGGGTACTTGTTTCAGCTAGAAGCTTGAAAGTGAACTCATGATGCTGTCTCTAACACATTGGGATGGTGTGTGCTGTTATGGGACAAGCCCTTTGTAGTCTATGTGCATCGTTGTGGGGCTTGAAACCTTTTGACTCTTTAAGGGGCTTTCTCATGGGTTGGACAGCTCATCCAGGGCATCAGAGGCCAAGAGCCAATTGCTAAGAGTTGAGCAGTTGAAAATAATCTTTCCTTAATGGTTCTAAGATGGTGGTTCTCAAACTGAGGGGCACACCCCTACCTTCACCCTTGGGAGGATCTGGAATGTATCCTGGGGAGATGTGAGCAGCTTCATGAAAATAAATAAAATGAGCACATAACTCTAATATATTAATGAAGGGGATAGCAAGCTGCCAGTCCTCTAGCCCAGCTCTTGGGAAATTTTTTTAAATGATGGTGAACTTGCCCACGTCTGCAACACAAATTCTTATTGACGCTGAAGCCACCAGTCAAAATTTGTGTTTAGAAATTGGCAAACTGATGCCATTTTGGGAATCGCACAACTTCAGTTACTGCAAGCGGTGTGTGTGTGAGTCGTATAACAGCATCAGGAACATTGGCAACAGAGGTGTGGGGAGAGTGTGGTGAAGCAAGTATTGGACCTTTTTAATGTTGACTTGCCCATCACTCTTGGCCCTGCCCTTTTTTGGGCCTATACCGCTTGGAGGCTCGGCCTTCCAGGCAGTATGCTAGAAGCCATGGAAGCACTTGCAAGGGAAGCTTGTGCAGGGAGCTGTCCTTGGTGCTGGAGGGAATGAAACAGAGGTGGTAGCCCTAACGTTGGAACAGGGTTATTTCCCCCTAGATAGTAAAAGAGGAGGCACTTGCAAGGTAGTGTTGCATGGATTTGTGGTCTGGTATAGATAGGAGGAGGGCAAGGATGGGAGAGAAAAGGGGGGAAAGAGAACCAGAGGAGAGAGAACACGTGTGTTGGAAATTATGGTACACTGAAAGCTGCATGTTGGCCCTCTTTTACCCAGGTGCGTGTCAGCAGTGGCGGCATCAAATACCACAGGCAAGAAGGAGACATTGTCTAACAAAATTGAAAGCCGCTGCTGTAGGGTCTTTTCTGCATGGCTCTCCGTATCCCCATTTTGGCAAAGGGTCGCTATCCTGAGGTGAGGCACTGTGTGCCCACACACATGTCGTAAGCCAGCGGCAGAGTGTGGGGTCCTGGTTCTCAGTTGGGCCCTCTCTAGCCAAGCTGGCCCCTTCACAAAATATTAGACGGAGGATTGGAGGAAAACTAGATGTGATGGGCTTGACTCCTATAGTGGTAGAAAAATGGATATATTGTTTAAAAAGGTGGAATTAATCTTTTACGTTATGGAAAACAAATGAGCTTGGATGCATGGGAGCAGGGGGCTAGAAAAATCAGGAGAAGGTCTAGTTCTCCTTTTCCATTCACAGGGGTTTGAGAAAAGCAAGAAAGTCGATCTGCTTCCTCTAGAGCAGGGGTGGGGAATATTTTCTTCCAAGGGCCACATAGAAGTTGAGTGTGGGAGTGCTTAAGGGGTGCGCTTAAGAAAGAGATCCCAGATCATGGATTTGTACCATGGATTGGTCCCCTGTCCCTGTGTGAATGCCCTCATCTCTTCTCCCTTAACCCTAAGTGGAGTTTTTTAGTGGTCGGAGGTAGGAACTGAATTCAAGGGCCAGATCCAGGAACTGGAAAGGGGCCACATAAAAACTTGCTAGGGTCCGTATTTGGCTCCCAGGCCTGAGGTTCCCCACTCCTGCCCTAGAGCAGGGGTGGGGGAAACCTTTTTTTCCTCCCAGGAACCACTTTGAAAATTAGAAAAAATTCATGGACTGCACATAGGTTGTTTTTTTTTTTTGGGGAGCTCAGGAAGAGGTGGGTCGAGATCATGACTCTCTCCTATCCTCGTGTGCATCTTGTAGTGTCTCCACTGGATCAAATCAGCCCCCAAGGATTCAGACAAATGTACACTCTACTTTTTTGCTGGAACGCTATCTCTGCTCCCTTCCCCTGAGCTCAGTATTTCAGTGCTTGGGGATAGGAACTGGATCCAGGGGGCTAGATAAAAACTAGCTGTGGGCCACATTTAGCCCCAGGGCCTGAGGTTCTTCACCTGTGTTCTAGAGAGTAACTCTTCTGTTCTTGATTGTTGCCAGCTGACAGTGCTGCCTTTGTATGGTGCAGACTGGCATTCTTGTTGTGCCGAGGTCTAAGCCCCTGTCCTCTTTCTCCACAGACACATAGAGAACTGGAAGAACTTGCAGACGCTGAACGCTGTTGACATGGAGCTGTACACAGGACTCCAGAGGCTGTGAGTATGACGCATTCACATGGGTGGGAGAGCTGGAGCATGACAAGAGGGCAGCCATTTCCTACTTGGACTGGTCTGAAGGCTGCAGTTAGGAAATACTAGAAAATGTTTGTCCTACTGTTTAGAGCAGTCGGCACTGTTTCATTGCTGGCTCTGTGTAGGAGGTAGCATTCTCTTTTTTAAAAAAAGACCTTAGTTCCTCCTGTGCTGTTGTCCTGCTTCTCCTGTGCGTTGGCTCCTACATTTATAGGTAGAACATCTTCCCGGATGGTACGAGCACCCTGAAAATCCTCTCACTGCCTTCTGCCCATTTTCCCTTGCCTTTCCCTATTTTCTCTCCCCCCTGCCCCCAGTTCAGTGTTTGTTTGACCACAACATTCCTCCCATCCTCCATATGCCATACACGTCCCAACCACCTATGCCTTCTCCTTTGATGTTTTCCAACAAGCCCTTTCCAGTCCGCCCTTTTCCTCTCCCACTTTACCTGTCCAGGATATGCACAATATCTTCTACAGACTGCTGGGATGAGCAGCCTCCAGATTCTGTCCGTGTTGCTTGCTCTCACTGGCCAGGCCTGAGTTTCATGCTCGGTGCGATGGGATGATACAACCTAATCTTTAGTTTGAGAAGGAGCTCTTTCTTTGCCCATGTTAGACGTTGGCAGCTGCTGCTAGGCAGCCCAAAATGGAAAAGCTTGGCTTCCGCTTAACGGTGGTGATGAGTGGCACTTAAATTCCTGAATAGAAAAGCACTGGAATGACTTCTGCTGCTTGGAGCCCTGAAAAGGCTTCGGATATGATTTAATACTGACTTCCACTACCCCCTGTTCTGTCAGTCCTGGGCACTGTCCAGTATTACAGTCCTGTGCTGAAAAGCTGGCTGTTTCTAGCTATCTAGGTCAGTGGGTTGAGTCCCACTGGGAAGTCCCAAAGTAGCCAGGGGGGAAGGGACGGCCCTGGGGGCCCAAGAGCCCTGGGGCAGGTGTGTTGCATCCCCTGCTGCTTCCCTACCTGCTGTTTGTTCTGCCCTCCCTCTGCTGCTGAAGGTTGGGGGCAGGAAAGGGAGAGGAAGGGTTGTAGCTTTCCCACCTCCTGTTGCTTCCAGCTGTGTTACGCCAGATGCCTGCCACTGCCAGGATCAGCCTCCTCTGCTGCTGCTGTCACCCCTACCACCTTCTCTCTCCTCACTTCTGCTGCCCAGTCACTCCTGGTCCTGGATCATTTTTAATGGTGGGTCCCCCTTTTTTTTTTAATTAAAGGTTTTGGTGGATCTTGCCCACACACAGGCTGAGATCCACTGATCTAGGTATTTCCCTGGCTTCCTCCACTAAGTATTGGATTTACAGTCCTGAACAAAGCTGTCCTGGCTGTACCCAGGTGAGGTATAGTGGGGAAATTGAGGCATGGATACATTAGGTGACTTGCCCAAGGTTTCACAGGAGGACCGTAGCAGGGCAGGAATAAAATCCCAAAGTCTCAAATTCCAGTCCAGTGCCCTCAAATTGCCCTGTGCCACCTATGGGCACCGGCTGAGTCATGCTACACTGTTTTTGTTGTTGTTGTTGTTGTTTTTATAACAGAGACAAACACTCACTAGGGGTTAATTTGAAATTCTTGATGCTTTTCACTGGAAAACCCACGGTAGCTGCCATTTGGTCGCTGGCCAGAAGAAGAGAGAGTATATTGCTGAGCCTCCCATAAAGTGAGCCTTAGCAAACTGCCTCCTAGCAAATCCACAGTGTAAGCATCCTGGGCTGCTGGTTCAGATTTAGTGCTGGAATGGAATTGGGTATTTTTTTTATTATTTTTTTGGTCCGTAGAGGATATTAATAAATCATGGCCCTAGTGCTGATTTAGCTTCTCCAGAGGACAAGAGGAAGAGAATCCCTCTCAAATGCTTTAACATGCTGAGAGGGGGTGGAAAAAAGCCTTGCTTGTTTTCGGGTGCTCAAAGGAAAGGGGTTTTCTCCTGGGCTCAGTGTGTGTGGTGCTTCCCAGCAGACAGACATGGCTGTTACAGATCTCTCTAGTAACTACTAGTGCAAGGAAGTTGGCAGGGGGTAGAATTAGCAAGGGAATGGGACCCACAGATTGGGTCTAAGGTGTGGTAGCAAAGGTGGGTTTAGGGAGCCCGAGGACTTGGGCTGCATTCACTTGAGATGCTTAGTACATGACCACTCCCACCCGCTCTATTTTTTAATGTGTGAAAGGGGTAGGCAGGAGGATACGGGTGTAATGTGCATTAACTCCCCCAAAAGATTAAACAATGGGTATTCATCCTATGTGTGAACTGATTAATCTGCCTATTAGTGAACCTTAATTGCTGCAGGAAGGGATAGAGGTGATTTCCCTCTTGGGATGAATCCCCCACCGACTGCCTGGTTGGGTCAATGCATTGTTGGTGAGGGAAAACAAACAAACATCATGGATACTTATTAGCAGCCATGGCAGTATGTGCAGTAACCTTTGAAACGGGGAAGGGAATGTGGGAACAATTAAAATGCGGGAATGCAAACTCTCGCAACAAAGGGTAATTTCAGACGTGATGGGCTGTTTGACTCGCCATGCTGAACCCTGGACCGGGATCTGTCTTGGATCCCGGTCCGTGATCAGGCCGTCCATCCTTTAGGTGTACCAGCCTGATCTCTACCGGGGTTTGGAGAGGGGGCGGGGCTGCGCGGTGTGATGTGCGGCTGCTCAGCCCTGCCCCCCCACGCTCCGCCCACAGGGAGACGGGCGGGCGCAACGGCCAGTCAGGCAGCTGCGCCCGACCCCATCCCGTGGTTGGGGCCTGATTCCGGGACGAGGCTGGCAAGCAGATGTGCATCGCTGCCATTTCCGGCCCCGTCCCGGATTGTGGCCAGTCTAACCACGGTTCTGGACCTGAGGCCGGCCTCAGGTCCAGAACCGTGGTTAGCTTTGACCCCTGCCAGAGATTTGCTGTGGTCAACTTCTGGCGGGAGTCAAACAGATGTTCACGAGATTGCTGCCACCACACGGGATCCACTGTGATACAGTGTGGTGAACAGTGATTTCGTAACGTCTGAAAATATCCAAAGAGTATATTGTGAATACAGCCTCATTCTTGCACAGCTCCTGCTGCAGGGGAACCTGATGTAGAGCATAGGTTGCACTGACAGACTTTCCTGGGGGGTGGGGGAATAGGGTTACACCCCTCTGAGTTTGATCTGAAATCTCTAGGTTTTGACCCAACCTGTCCAATAGAAACTCCCTGTTTCCCTGAGTTATCAGAATCATTTTCAGATTTTTTTAAAAGTGGGGTGGTGGTGGTGAGAAGAGGCACATCGGACCGGGGCTGTCCCAACACCTTCCTAACATGACTCTGCCCCTTGCATTATAAGTGAACCTTAACTGCTGCAGAAAGGGATAGAGGTGATTTTCCCTTCAGGGGATGAATTCCCCGCTGCCTGCCTGCACAGCATTGTGATGCCATGATACGCCACAAGGGGTGGGGTCTCATCAGCTCAGAAGAGAGTGGGGGGTGAAGGTCCTTTTGCCCTTCTCCTTTAGGTGTAGTTCCACCCCTCTTTGGGTCATTGCCTCAGGAAAGGTGGCAAGCATGGTGTGTGGGGTGTGTGTGTGTGACACAGACATGATTTAAAAGAAAAAAAAAAAGGCTTTGTGGGGAAACACTTTCTTTGTACAGGCCACTCTGCTCCTCATGGGAGAAGCCAATTGTTTCATGTTGGCTTCCCCCACTGGGGGATTTTTTCTGTGAATGAGTCGTAAGATTTCAATAGCAATGTTAGAAGGGTTGTTAAGGTAGGTCTGAAGGGAACTGAAGTATATACAGGGAGACCCTGAGACTTCAATTACTCGGAAGGATTGAGGAGCACTGGCAGAGCTGTGTGTGGGGAGTCCAGGACTGAAATATCAGAGGTACTATAGGACATGGCTGTGGGGCACTGGCAGAGCTATATCCCAGGACTGGAATATTGCAGGTGTTGTACGGCAGGACTGAGGGGCACTAGTGCAGCTGTGTGGGGGGAACCTTTCACATGAGCTGCTTCCTCTGTGCCTGCCTGAACCAGCCCGAGGCCTGTTAGCTTAGACTGAAAAGCAACCCCCCCCCCCTCTTCCTTCGTGACCTTAGTCAGGTCTCTTGAGGTGAGAGTTTAAAGCATTCACCCTTCCTTGCACTTGCTGCCTTGGTTGGCCTGTCGCTTTTGGTTTTAAGGGGCACCGTCTCCTTGCATTTAGTGAAGGGTTTTGAATGCCCGACGAACCTTGACTTTTACTCTATCGCTCTCCTTGTACGTCTCCTTCCAGGACAATCAAGAACTCGGGGCTCCGGAGCATCCAGCCGCGAGCGTTTGCCAAGAACCCTCACCTGCGCTACATGTGAGTACAGCTGAGTCACCCCGCGTCCTGCTCTTCCTATCGGAAATGTTATCTCCAATGCTGTTGCTCCTGAGGGGGAGTGAGGGAGAGGTGGGGATGGAGAGAGATGCAGGAAAGGAGAGAGCAACAGAGCAAGGTAAACCAAGGAGAGGATGCCGAAGTGGTGTGTGGGGTGGGGAGAAGGAGGCCTGGGCAAGATTGAAAGCCCTGAATGGTTCTGTCCTGCTGGGCAGCCGAGAGATTTAGGGGTCTAATAACAGGGTTTGCTTTGATTGCAGTTTTAACAAGCGCTTGTTCATTAGTCACCCCGAGGTGGCCAAAAGAGGCTTTCCTTTTCTGATGAGGTTGAGGGGATCATGGGTAGGGACAGCAGCATGCCGCAGCGCACAGCCTGAGCCTGTAATGCTTGTTAACATTTAATGAACACAGAAGGGTTTTGCAGACAGAAGCCGCTCTCTCCCTCTCTCTGACTCACTTAAGACACGTGGTTGACAACTCTGTTCCTAATTATTGACTCGTTAAACAGGCATTTGCTGGAGACTGTTGGCTTCCAGTTACCATTTGTAGGAAGCGGCAGCAGACCTCCAACTTGGCACTGGAAGGAGGCTGGCGAGCTGGCTGGGTGCTCTCTGGGAATATTGGATAATGCTCTAGAGACGCAGCAAGTGTTGGGGGACACTTCTTTTAAGAAAAAGCCAGAGTAGTGATTCCTACAGCACTGGAGGGCTGCAGTGCCATAAAACCTCTACTCCTAAGCTAAGGACACTGGGTAGAGTGACTCTCCAGCACATGAAAAGGGCAGCCCAACACTCTATTAGAGTGGACAACTGCACAAACCCACATTCTGGATGTTGTGTGAAATCTTTACCAGTCTGTGCTCCTTGACATGGGCTCTGGGAGTGGGGAGGTGGTTGCCATGGCTCAGCCCCTTTAGAGCACCATGATGCTCCATAAGGGGGGCATGGGCATTTCAGAAAAGGAGGGCAGGGGCAAAGGAACTTTCTCTCTCCGTTTTGTTGTGGCTCCGCCCCCTTTGGAATGTTACGATGTCACGAGGCTGCGCAGCTGGCAGGGTCACGGCAGAGGTGAGCGGGAGAACCCCTTTGCCCTTCTTCTTTGTAATGTGGCCCCACAACCGCCTCTAGCAATGGCCTCCTCAGGTTAACTGTACGCTGAGTGAGAAAAGTACTTGGTTTCAAATGTGCTGCCAGTTGACTTCGTAGGGTGTTGCTTAATCGTATTATTTTGAGACGGTAAAGAACCGCTCTCTATTTTTATTTGTTGGTTTTATAAGCTATATCCTATCCCCAAGCCCCACCTCTTTCAAAACAAAGGTGTCTCATGTGACGTGTGCATCCATGTTCAGCTTCTCTGGAATCCTCCACTGTTGGCCATTTTAGTGTAAAATGGCGACAGCTTTGGAAGACCAAATGACAAAATGTGGCTTGGTGGGCAGGGATCTCCACCTGTATGTATCTGAGCCACAGGTACTGGGACATGGGCCACGCAGAGAGCACAGCATGCCCAGTAGGATAGATTTGCCTCTCGGTACCTTGGTAATTCAAGACTCTGAAAGCCGGTTACAGTTGCTAAGTGACAGCCATGTACTTACCTGAAAAGACTATTTGCAAAACCGAGCACTTAAATGCAAGAACATGAATAGTTAAAGACACTGCAAACAGTACGCCATTCTTTTAATAAATGCACACAGTTCTTGGCATGCATAAAGAAATACAGATTTTGTCACAATACTGTAGGCTTCTAAGGCAGACCTGTGAATTGGCTGAATATAAAATTTTGACTATTTTATTCACTCCATGTTCTCTTTAAGGTAGCCTTTTCCCTTCCAGGGGCTGCTTTGAAAATGGGTATAAGCTCTGAGGGCCGCATAGAAGTTTGGGTGTTTGCTTTTAAAGGTGTACTCAGGAAGAGGAGGGTCCAGATCCATGCCATGGATCTGTCCCCCTATCCTTGTGTGCAGGCCCTCATCTCTGCTCCCTCACCCTGACCTCGGTCTTTCAGCCCATGGGGATAGGAACTGGATCTAGGGGCCGGGTCCAGGAACTGGGAAGTGGCTATATAAAAGCTAGCCATGGGCCACATTCAACCCCAAGGACTGATGTTCCCCTCTCCTGCGTTGAGGGATACCATTAAAATGAGCCATATTGTGCCTTGGGTCATTGCTAAATGGGGGTGGGGGGGAGAGGGGCAGGTGCGTGTGCGCTCAGTGGAATGCATGTGCACTTCTAGTGAGTGGGGGAGGGTTTAAACATTGGCGGATGGGTGTACACCCGGTGTGCGCACCCATCCACCTATGCCCCCGCATGGTGCAACTTGGGATTTTCCAAGTTGCTCTGTGCGGGGAGGTGGGTGGAGGTAGGTGGGGGTGCGTGGGTCATGGGAGTGCGCTCCCACCTACCCCCAATTTCACATGGCGCTGCCACATGTATCGACAGACTGGGTGGACCTGCGTGATAGCGTCTCGTGTAAAAACGCCCTCGGGGTTGGGGGAATTTAAAGGACACCCTTATGCCAGAAATTCCAGCCTCTGACTAACTCCCGTTCCCACCACCCCACCCAGCAGACTTGCCGATTCCAGAGCTCTCCCCAGCATCCAGCCAGAGCTGGGCTTCCTGCAGCTGGCCAGGGTTTTTGCCCTCCTTCACCCTCCACCTCCTTCGGCTTTCACCTGGAGGAAGTAGGACCGTATTGAAAGGGGCAGGGGCAAAGGCGATGCCACCCCCTTTCTGTTACACAGCATCATGATGCTCTATTGGTGTGGGGGCACACCAGAAAGGGGATAAGAGAGTCCCCCGTGGCCTTTAACTTTCTAACATGGCCTGCCCCTGGAAGTCCTGATTTCTCCAGGTCGAAACCCTAGTCGCTCCAGCCACACTGAAGGTAGGGGGAAACTGATCCAAATGTTGAAAACTAGAGCTACGGTATGCTGAAATAGGGGGGATGCTCATTATGGTCCGTGGGGGCATTCAGAATAAGGAACTTCCCTTATGTAAGTAAGGGATGTCCATTATGTTGCATAGAGATGTACAGCTCTGCGATAAGGGAAATTCCCTTAGAATAAGGGACATCTGACAACCCCAGCTGAAGCTAAGCCGTTGCCTCCCCAGCCATTGGCTTTGCCTGCTGAGTAAAATGGTAGTGGCTCCATCCCTTTCCAAGAAGCATGCATTACGATTGGTAGTTGTAATAATCAATCACAATGCAGATGTCGCGGATGGATGGTTTCGACTACCAATCACGCGCTAGAATTGAATTCCCTGCATTTGGATTGGAGGCTGAAACCAGTCACTAGTTGCAATGCGTGTCACCTGGAAAGGAGGAGACTTGCTGGCGTTTTGCTTCTCTCCGTTCAGGCAGGTGGAGTGGGGGCAGGGGGTTTAGGTTGCTGTGGTGATAGCAGCAAGTCCTAAAATGGAAAAGAGATTCTTCTTGCCTCTTAAAAACATGGCGGAGCTTTTTCTCCTTGCCAACCCTTTAGCTCCTGGTTATGCCCATGCTCTGACACACATTTCTACTCTTGGCTGAAATACACAGAGTCCTTTTCATTGCTGTCTCTGGGGTGTAACATGATGTGTCTAGTTTAATGGTGAAAGGGGATCACTACTGATTCCTGGTTACGTTTTATCTAAGTGGTTCTCGAACTGGGAGTGGGGGAAGGTGTTCTGGGAAGAGAGAAAGGAGGACCCACAACTGGCAAATATCTAGCTCTATTCTGACTGGAGCCAGGGGGAAATTTCTGAAATAAGGAGGTGATAAGGGGGAGAAAAAGTGGAAACAGAAGCAGGATGAGAAGGAGGAGAGTGAGGGAGGAAGCAAGGTAGGTGTGTGCGGGTGTGGTGGGGCTCAGTGGCTGCGTAAATGCGGAAGGAAGGTGGTGGTTCAAAAAAGCTTGCGATCTGTTGTTCTATTTAAGCAGGGCCTGCGTTGGAGGCTGATCTCTGTGTACATAGATGAAGAGGATTTTGTATATGTGTGTTGAGATTACCAGCGATTGTGGCCTTTGTGTTCAGTCCGAGTCAGGATTGTCGTGCTGGGTTAAAGTACCTGTTAGTTTACTGCGTGGACTGGGCGAGATTTCTAACATTCTCCGCTAACATTCTCCTCTAACATTCTCCTTTTGCCCTTCTCCTTTAGGTGTAGTTCCACCCCTCTTTGGGTCATTGCCTCAGGAAAGGTGGCAAACATGGTGTGTGGGGTGTGTGTGGTGTGACATCCTTGTCGGTGCCCGGTGCTGAATATCAAGGCCAGATTTTCAAAAGAGATTATCTCATGCTTTTGGGGGAACAAATTTAAAATCACATTGTCAAAAGTGCAGAGCTGCCCTATGCCTCCTCTC
>QEPC01014402.1:8316203-8327614 GCA_003113815.1 Sphenodon punctatus | reverse complement strand
AGTGCGACAATATTGAGCATGCACAACACCACCCTCTTCCTAGGGATCATTTAATTAGCCTAAATACCAACACTGCGAGGAAGGCAAAAAATGAGGCCCATGGTGGTCAGATTAGGGCATCTCGCAAAAATTCCTTCCTGGCCCTCAATGGCGACCGGTGAGACCCGCAGTGCAGGGGGAGGGCTGGGTGGGTGCTGCTTGGTGAAGCTTCAGCTGCAAGTGGGGCTGGAGTGCAACTTTGCCGGCTCGTGAGCCCCGCCTTCCGAGCGGAGCCCACCGCCGCGGGAATTCTTGAGCGAGTCCCTTCCACTCTCTGAGTCCGGGCGTGGCAAACGACCTCGTGGCCGCCATCCCCCCCCCGATGCGGGTGTGTGTGTGTCGAGCAGAGGCAATTGCCGATGCACCGAAGGAGACAGGACTCAAGGGTGGGTTTTAACGGCCGCACTCTTTATTCAAATTGTATTACAATCAAACAAATAGGTGGGGGCAAATCGCCTAGTGCAATGCGGGTCCAGTACATGAACTGCCTTATAACAGTAAGGCAACAAGAAAACACAGGGGTGGTTTCGATGTACCCTCGAAGACCACCCCAACACGTGAACATGACGTTTCCCTCTCATTGGCCCCAGCCACAGGCGAGGAGGAGCCCAATCCTTTCATGCAAGTAAGGATAAAGGTGCCTACAGACGGGGGACCATACTTGTCCCTACCGCCCTCGCTCGACACCCCTCCCAGGGAGGCTGCCCCGCCGCTTGCCATACCCTGCTTTCCGGTGGGTGGGCCTCCCCATCTCCTAAGGAGATGACTCTTAATTATGCTAACTCTAACCTATTCTAACTTCTGTACTGGACCCCTGCCACTAAGGGGTCTCGCCAGGTTTTACCCGGACGAACCCGACCCCCACCCCGCTCTAAACCTAGGACAATATCCTATTTAACAACCTTGCCAGGCTTCCAAATAGAGCTCATTCCCTGATGTTGATAAGTGGACACCGTCCCTTCTATACAGGGCAGGGGACCTGTGCGTTAACGCACGCGTATCTATGCGATCTCCCCCCAAACCAGTGAGCCATCTGCCCACGTCCCGGTTGACTGATTTCCGGGTTATGTCGATCTTCCAGGGGTGCACCCCACCGCCCCAAGATATTAGCTCGACCAGATCAGTCCATATGATTTTGGTGGCTGAGAACCATCTCTTAATCTCCCATATGTCAGCTTTTATGCTCTTTATCAGCTGCCCACCCTTGATTTGGGGGATGTCATTCTCGCCCAGGTGGATCACTAATACATCGGGTGGTTGGCCCGGGGCTGTCGCCCGCAGGGTTGGCAGGAGTTGGTGCCATTTCATGTCTCCACGACCCATCCACCGTATTTGTGCCCTGGCCGAGAGGCCCAGCTGGGTTCCCCATCTGGTCCGGCTGGCCGCGTCACCTGCCCAACGGACGAGGCTGTGGCCAACGATCCAGATCAGCCTTCGAGCTTGTGGGTAATGACCTGTGGGGAGGAGGAAGGAGCAAGAAACAATTTTATTGATTAATATGGGGGTAGGGCACCCCGGACATAGGTCCGGAAAGCTCTGGACCTCCAGAGGCCTACCTCCTGAATATCTCGGTCTGACATGCCACTTTGGGCTGCAAACATTGCAGCTCCAATTCTAAAAGAGTGGGTGCCGTACGCTGACGGGGGGATCCCTAGAGGCTGCTCTAAGCACAGCCATGAACTGGTACCTAGTCGCTGCTAAACCTGTCGTGTGTCTAAAAAGGGGGCCCGGAGCAAGTTGGCGGGCACTGATGTATGTCTCAAGCGCCAGGACCGGGCATAAATCTGGGGAGGCCGTCCTGTTCAATCTCACGACTTGCCCCCTCCCCCTCTGGTCTGTTTTAGATTGGCGAATGTTTAGCACAAGGGCCACTGGGTCAACCCGGGTGTCGCTTAGCTGGAGTGCCCTACCTGAGGTGTCCCTGGCTCCTTCTGCCACCAGCTCGCTCACTCGGAAAGCTCCGAAGAAAGCTAACTTGAATATTGAATCAAACAACAGAACTTCGTAACGATTGAAACAAATACGTGGGAGGGTAACACACGTGTCCAGCAACAATTGAGGGGTGATGGGAGCCCTCTGGTCGGGTAGCCTGTTTGCCTCCCTGGCCCAGCTTTCCAACAAACGTCGTGCAAAAAACCCTCTATCCGGGGGTGGGGGTGTGTGTGACCCGCGAGGTTACTTGTAAAGGCCAAGGCAGACAGCTTACCCGCTATAGTGCCGGGAGCTGCCCCTCTGCGCCTCAGGTGCATGGCGTACTAAAGAATGTGAGGCTCAGGGATCGGGAAACCCAGGAACCTGAGCTGACTGGTACTGCTGGAATTCCCGGTATGCCCTGTCGTAGGCTGTCCTGGTGCGAGGTGCCAGGGATCTCAGAATGGCGGTGCGCATCTCTAACACCTAAGGCTCCAAACTGTCGGTGGCAGAGGCTCGGGTTCCGACCGGGCCCGGGGTGCCAGCGACCGAAAACGGTCCATCTGGAAGCGAGAGAGGGCGTCGGCAACATAGTTGTCCAGGCCAGGTACATGCCTGGCCTGAAACAGTATGTTAAATTCTAAACAGAGTCGCACGAACGCCCTCACTAGCCCCGTGACCCTTGGAGATCTGGATGACTGGGTGTTAATGATGTGAGCAACAGCCTGGTTGTCGCACCAAAAAAGGACTGATTGATTCGCCAGCTCATTCGGCCACAGATGGACAGCCAGCACTATTTGGAAGAGTTCAAGGAAGGTAAAGTCTCTGGTTATTTCCTGCTCGTGCCACTCAGGGGGCCACGGGGCCGCCGCCCAACGGTTTCTGAATATCAAACCAAATCCTGCACCACCAGCTGCGTCGGAGTGAATCTGGAGCTCAGCTTCGAGCAAGAGCTGTTCTCGCCAGAAACTGGTGCCATTAAATTTGTCCAGAAAAGTGGTCCATATCTGGAGATTCTCCTTGATCTCCTTGGTGAGCCGCACGTGGTGGTGAGGAGGCGGGTTGCCGGCTAGCTTGGAGTAGTCTGTACAGGAAGGCACGACCAGGTGCTACAACCCGGCATGCAAAATTCAGGCTCCCCAAGCTCGACTGTAACTGTCGCACTGTGATCTTGTTCATTCCGAGGCATTCCACCACCTTGGCACGGAGAGTGAGCAATTTGTCTTGAGGGAGCCGGGAAACTGCTGCCTCCGTATCAAGCTCGATGCCAAGGTAAGTCAACCGGGTGGTTGGCCCCTCCGTCTTCTCGGAGGTGAGGGGAATACCCAGTTCTCCCGCCACCGTTTGGAATGTCTGCATCATGTTTGAGCAGTCTTCCGTATCGGCTTGCCCGATGAACAAAAAATCATCGAGGTATTTCGTTACTTCCCCCCCACCCCCCGGTAGCCCTCCGCCTCACGATCCACTTGACTAGGGTGCTGAAGCGCTCTAAAGCTGAGCAGGAAATTGAGCATCCTATTGGCATGGCTTTATCAAAGTAATACATGTCGTCGAAGTGGAACCCGAGCAGCGGGAAACTCTCGGGGTGTACGGGGAGCAAGCGAAATGCCGACTTGATGTCGGATTTCCCCAACATGGCCCCCGGCCCGAAGGACCTCACTAGGGTCATAGCCCAGTCAAATGACGCATACCGAACTGAAGAAAGCTCTTTGGGGATAGCGTTGTTGACTGAGCTGCCCCGGGGGTATGACAGATGGTGAATCAGTCAGAATTCCCCAGGTGTTTTCTTGGGTACCACTCCCAAAGGGGAGGTGACCATGTTGGGGAAAGGGGGAGCTGGGAACGGGCCGGCCACCCTACCTTCCAGTTTTTCCTTTTGAATTTTGTCCCGTGCTACCCTCTCTAGCCCAATGACTGACTTTAAGTTTGGCGCCAGACGATGTTGCTGGACTTTGGTTGCTAGAATAAAGAAACCATGGCGGAAGCCCTTTACCACGTATGCCACTTCCGCCTGGTCGGGATAGCCGCTTAGGGCCTTTTCAAGTTTACTGACCCTAACTCGTGTTGGGGCTTTTTGCCGTAGGTCCCCCAGTACTAGGACTGTGGATACCTTTTCCAGCTGGACCAGGGAAGGACCTTCCCTTCGCGCCGGGCTTCCCTCGCGTACACGCTGAGTTTGCGTGAGGTCCTGAACATGTGGTGCATGCGTGGCGGAATTTGTATGCCGCGCGGGAACATCTCCCGTAATGGCCAAATTCATGACATTGGCCAGCTGATGTACCTGCCCCCTTTTTCCCGTCCTCACGAAAGGACTCAGTAGCGGAAGAGGCTCCCCCTTTTGCCAGCAGATGGCCATTGTTGGACCTGGGCGCATTTCCCACCCCGCTCATGCAATTGAGCCATAGATCATGGGCATGTAGATTCCATCTCAAACCCGGGGTATAGGCTGCTCGGTGGCGGAAAGCCTTGTCGTACCGGAGCCACGCTCCGGCTGGCCCGGCCTCGTAGGCTCGCCGTACGATGTCGGCATACTTCAGGAGATCTGCAACCCTTGCTGGGTATGCCTGAATCATGACCCCCATATAAATCGAAAAGGCAGCCGTCCAGTTCGACCAGTTCCAGTCGGCCTTGGGACGCTTGAAGCGTTCCTTTTCTTTTCTGTCTTGTTGTTCAGTGAGGTCCACAATCGGATCGCTAAACAGCAGGGTGAATAGATCAATATATTCCCCCCTCCAAATCCGCTCTTTAGTGGCGGGGAGCAGATGGCTTCCGATTGGATCGGAGACAGCAGTGTAACTACCGCCCTCTGGAGGGGGCTGCTGAGGGATGGCCGTTGGACCGGGGTTCCTTCCACCCCTTTCCCGTACCCTGTATTTGTGCCAGGGTGCCCGTGGGGGTCCATACCTGCAGAGCTTGTCTTGCCAGGGGCGGGCATGCTGGCACCCTGCCAGGATGGGGGAAATCCCCCACTGTGCTTACTGGGCCAGTCAGCCCTTGAGGGGAGGGAGGAGGCACCATGGGGACCCAGGTCCTGCCCCACCACACTAGTTGGGTCAGGCCCCCGCCTCCACTCTGGGTCCGTCGGGGGGTCCGGTGCCATCCCGAATTGCTGCACCCCAGACCCGTTCAAGCTGCTAATTCCCCCGACCAGAGTCCCAGCCTCACCTGCTGTGTGGGCTGGTAATGGAGGAGGTCCAGCCGCTGGATGGCCTGGTGCAGCTCGATCGTCCTGCTGGATCAGCATCTGGAGTGTCCTCTCCATGTGGTCGAGGCGTCGGCGTAAGTCGGCGTTATCCTGCGCCTGTCCTGCCATCCTGGCGAGCTCTGACCTAGGTTGGACAAAAGGGGGAAGGGGCTCCCCGGCCCAGCCCAAAATGGGCCTGGCGCCCGGGGGCTGTACCTGGCTAATGCTGGGCCGGGCAGACCTGTAATGCGCAGGCGTTCGGATGGGGACTGCCTGTGTCAGGCCGGAAGGGCCGAGGCCTGAAGGGACTCTGTGCCCGACACCAGTTGGTGAAAGAGAGCCTTGCAGATCGCTATCCTGTCCCCCAAGGGGGCTTCCTCCATTCCTGGGGGGGGGGGGGGTTTCTGTTGAGACCCCCTTGGGGGTTTCCCCCCTCTCTGTAAGGGGTGCCTCACTACCAGTGGAGGTGGGGGCAGAGCCCTCCATCCTCTCTCATTGCCCCTTCCCAACCTGGATTGCCCTTTCCTCTTCAGGAGCATCTAAATCGGCTGCCGCTTTCTGGCTGCCGCAGCAGCTCCCTTTTTGGGCTTACCCATCTGGCCCTGAAAACCTCTGCTTCGTCCCCCTATCAGCCAGGGACTCCTCTGACCCGGGGAATGAAAAGCTGGTGAGGCTACCGTCTGCTGGCGAGGCTACTGCCTGCTTGCCGAAGCCTCAGGAAGTTCCCCGCTGCTGCAGCTGCTTGCTGCTTGGTAAAGCTCCAGCCGTAAGTGGGGCTGGAGTGCAACTTTGCCGGCTCATGAGCCCCGCCTTCCGAGCGGAGCCCACGTGGCTGGCCACCTACCTCTCAGCTAACGGCCAGGGCTGCCTAGCAACCCTGGCTGGGTTTTCAGAGTGCGCTGCCGCAGTTTGTTTCCCGCGTGCGGGGCTTTGCTACAGCCCGCCGCTGGAATTCTTGAGCGAGTCCCTCCCCCTCTCTGAGTCCGGGCGCGGCAAACAGCCTCGCGCCCGCCATCCCCCCCGATGCAGGGTGTGTGTGTGTGTGTGTGTGTGTGTGTGTGTGGAGCAGAGGCAGTTTGCCAGACTTGATTCAATGTGGACGGGTTTGTCAGATTCCGAATTCACCAAGGGTATTAGTTTCATCTCTACATACAATCTCAAAACCATAAAGCAGGGCTGGGGAAACTCGGGTTTGGGCACCAAATGTGGCCCATGGCTAGTTTTATTTGATCCACCCCTTATCCACCACCTGGATCTGGCCCCTGGATTCAGTTCCTATCCCCAAACACTGAAAGAGTGAGCTCTGGGTAAGGGAGCAGAGAGGAGGGTGTGCAGTGGAGGAGAGGGGACAGATCCCCGGAATGTAGAACCATGATCTGGACCCTCCTTTTCCTGAGTGCACCTCGAAATTATCCCTGCCCCAACGTTTATGCAGCTCTTGCAGCTTGTCCTGATTTTCAAAGTGTCCCCTTGGAGGGAAAATGTTCTCCATCCTACTGTAAAGACAAAGGCAACCAATTTTACAGTATTTTGCCACGCAACATTGTGTTTCTTGCTGTCGCGTTCATAATCTCCTCCACCTCCCGCTGCATGGAAATTTCCTCCTCTGTGTACACTGAATGCACCAAGGGCCCTACACTTTGGTCTCCTCAGACTCCTCCTCTCGACACATTAACAGCCATTGCTGAGCTGCAATTTCCTTCCTGTTTCTTTGGGATTAGCACCGGATCTTACCCGGTCCATTGTGGAAATCCTCTCGGATCTTGGATTCCCCCAGCTCTGCAGCATCAGCAGGCCGCCTGCTAATGGGCCATGACTTCTTCTAAACACTTCCGTGAATCATAGACGTCTGGCCAGCCAGTGGGTAGGTGCGTGCTTGTATTTGCAGAGGGTAATCGTGCGCACCTTTTATTTATTGTGTAGTAAAGAAAACAAATTAAGGTTCCATAATTACGGAGTCAGGCACATTCTTAAATAAAGCTTAAGCAGTCAGATTTCCATTTAGAATATTAATAATTGCTGTTTCCGCCTGCCTTCTGCGGCTTGCTTTTTTATTTTCATCTGTCTTCGGGAGGCTTATGCGTGCTCTAAATTGGCTCACGGTCCAGTTAAGGTGCAGTTTCCATCCCCGATCTTTCCTTTTGGCAGGGCTTCTTGGATTGGGGATGGGAGTCCTGGGATAACTGTTACACAAACTGCAGTCTGTTTGGGAAAGACGATGCAAATGGAACCATTCTGGTGACTCCTGGGTTATGATGATGTATCCTGATAGCTTGTTGCGGTGTACTTGGGCAACCTTCTATACCACTAGAGTTTTTATTCTTTTTTCTGTTTGTAATTTCTTTGCTAAACCTAGATGAGGGCGGAAGAGGATTGATTTGTGGATGTTAGAGACGCTAAAAGGACCTTTCCGGCAATTGGGTGTGCAGGGAGATTTCTTGCACGATGCACAATATGACTGAATATACATCTTTCCCGTTGCTAGCACCTAAGCTAGCCTCTAGAGTTGAGATGAGTCCCCGCAAAAATGGGTATACTCAAAGAATTCGTAATACTTATTCCGACTTAAAAATGGTGTGTACTTTTTGGTAATCAAAATGGCATTCGCTTGGGAAACCGTTTTTGTCGTGTTTTTTCAAATTCTAGTCCCACAATTTTGACTTTCAGCCCGCGTTATGATTTATTTTTTTTTGAAAAAAAAGGTTTTCAGGTAATTTTGGGTACATGAAACCAAAAATACATTTTTTCAGGTACTTGAATGGCATTTGGGTACCAATTTAAATATTCGAAGCAGCACCGGAAAATGTGGGTATTACCTGTGGGTATAAAATGAAGTACCCGTTTCTGCTCTACTAGCCAAATGCAGTATGTTTGTTTGTGTATTTATTTATTTTAGGGCCAGCAATGTGCCTACGCTGTACAATCGTGATTAGTGCTGAAACTAGTATCTGCTACTATTCCGCATCCAACTGGCTATCATGGTATTTGTGGTAGCCGGTCAGATTCTGAATCTGGTTTCATATCCACCCGTTCTCTAGTTAATTAACAAACGTTTACCACATTACCATTTTAATTACTTCCTCCCTCTGTTCGGATTGGTTTGGTTATGCGGTAAGCAGCAATGAGGTAAACAGTAATCTCCATTATTCCAGTTTGGGGTTTAACCTCTGTGGTTACAGAATAACCGTCAAACTAACTGGAATTCCGAATTTAACCACGGATAATTTTTTTGCTATCCATTTCTGTTGTAGTCGTGTTTCGAGACAGGCCCCTGCCCCAAGCTGCTTACAATCTAGAATGGACAGGGGAGGGAAACAGAGGGAGAGGGGAACCTAGAGAGAGACGGGGATGGGGTTGATACACATTTTGTACATGGGCTTGGCCGTTGCCTCCTGGCCAAATTCCCAGCTGCAGAATTGCATTCTGCTCATCTGAAATTCCCTTCCTGCCTTTGAGTGGCTAAATAATTTTGTCATCATGCGATTTCCGAAGGCTGAAGTTTAATATCCAAGAGCAGCTGTCTTCTCCTCCAGTGGAGAATGCATGTGGGTGGTGATGCTTTTAGGAGCGTGTGTCACTTTGGAAACCACTTTGTGTGTTGGATAAATGTTGCAGTATTGTACTCTGGGTGGAGGAGTCTGCCTATTGACTCCCCTCAACCATGTGGGCATCAAGAGGGCTGCTGAGCTGCATCATGTTCATTTCAGTAGCACTCCGTGCAAGCTCTCACCTTCATGAAAACTCTTTTTCAGCTGATCCTCCAGCATGTTTGAAGGCTGCTGACGCTTAATCCACAATGCTTATGCTTACACAGCAGATGCATATTTTTGCCACGGGTGGCATTGTTTATACCATCTCTTAGTGTGTTGGATTGCCAGTTTATTCAATGGCTTCAGGCTGAAAAAAACGTTATCCTCAGATGCCGAGTCGCTACTGACCGAATTCTCTTGGCTTCCCAATATGGTGTGTGACTCATTTGCCATTACTCCCAGGGCGACAATCCCAGACCCCTTTCTGAAAGGGTCAAGTGAATATTTCTTATGAGCAGAGATGAAATGGGCAGTCGCTTCAGGAGTCCTTGGTATTGCCTGCATTTCGAAGTAACCAGTTGGTTACCCAATCAGCAGCGATATACTGGGCTGAGTACCCATGTAGCCTGATACGCTGGGTAGTACCATTAAAAGGCACATGCTGTTTAATTTGTTCCAGTTTGTTCCGACTTTCCGTGTTACCAAAAAGGGGGGAAATGTCAAACTGGGAAAATGAAATACAATTTATTTTATTTCTTTATTTAATATATTTATACCCCATCCCTCCTACAAGCAGCAATTTTAGCCATATGTTTGTAGGGGATCCTTGTCATGTGCCCCTAGTGCTCCTAAATAATGAAGAAACCGGAAATGGACAAAAAAGCATGGCAATACATGCCCAAATGGGGTAGTTAACGGGTAACATCCCCTGCCCGAACCATCCAAGGTGGCTCAAGTACCGCAGATTTTATGGGTTCACCCATGTTGAGAGTGCCCTGTTTAGCTTTAATAAGAAAGAGAAGAGTCTTTAAATTTGCCTCTTCCCCTCTACCCTTTTGCTTCCAAATGACAGTGGGTCTTCTCTCATGTTTCCTTGTCTGGGTGCTGTGGACCTTCACCTGCTCCTCTGTTCTGTGTCTTGTCCTCCCAGCTCCTGTCTTCATTCATGCTTGCCTTTGCTGCCTTCCACCTGAACTGGAGCAGGATAACCGACAAACAAACTGTTTATAAAAAGAGCCAAATACATCCCTAAAAATATAATCTCTCCCGCAGCACTTGCCCATCCTTGAGCGCATGATCCTTATTACTTTGCTGCCTGTCTAAAGGCCCGATCCTGCTAGTGCTTGGAAGGATGTGCGCATGCTTTGCACCCCACAGAATCGGACCTGGCAGTTTTGATTTTGCCCAGGGCAGCCTTAGCGGTCCGTGTCTCTTTAATTCCTTCTCTAACGTATCGTGCATGCCTCTAGCCCTGGAGGTATAATAAATAGCAATATGTATTATTTATCCCTCTGATTCCACACCTCTTCACACTGCTGCCTGCTCCTACACGCTTCGTCCCCTGCATGTCAGTGCAGCGCAGTTCCTAGCTGATATGCTAATCAGCAGCAGTGGCTGGATGGCATGTTTATTTCCAATCGTTACTGCAGACGACTGATAATCAATTTGGAGCATCTCATTCATCTAGAACACTGCAGGCACGCTCTGTACTTTAGCAGTCATTGTTCAGAAGGCAAATGGAGGCACCCGTTCAGTTTGGCTTATTTGGTCACGCTGGGGATAGTAACCCTAACTTCTCTGAATGTCACTCATGGAACCTTGTGAAGAATCTTGGGCCGTTTTCAGACGAGCGTGGCGGCGCCCGCGCTTGTTTCTCAAAAGAGCCAGCAGTCCGTTCCACACGTGACGCTGCCGCCGAATACGCGCATGCGCGGGCGATGCGCATCCATTTCAGGCCACGAACTGACCGGGTCGGTGATCAAGGCTCGTCATACGCGGCCAGAAATGGAAGCGCATCGCCCGCACATGCGCGTATTCGGCGGCAGCGTCACGTGTGGAACGGGCTGCCGGCTCTTTTGAAAAGAAGTGCGGGCGCCGCCGCGCTCATCTAAAAACGGCCTTGGACTACAGCAAAAATCTCGACTTCTAGGTTCAAAGTACCATAGAGGCATTTTATTATTATTATTATTATTATTTATTATAAACATTTATATAGCGCCAGTCATGTACTTGGCACCGTACAGAACATAGAAATGGACGCGGTCCCTGCCTATGGCTTACAATCTAAAAGACGAGGAGGGGGGGAGACAGGGAGAGGGGACAGTGGGAGAGACAGGGGAGAAGACAGACAAACATTCAGGCGGATGCGAAGTCTCAGGTGCATGTGCTTGGCTTGGTTACAGTCAGGTTGGCTGCAGCAGTCTGCAGAGGAGGGCAGACAGTAAGGATATGGGGAATGACTAACAGGCATTGGGAAAGGCGACGAGGAAAAAGTGGGTCTTGAGGAGGGATTTGAAGGAGCGGAGGGAGGGGGCAAGGCGGATGTGGGTAGGGAGGGAGTTCAGGCATGGGGGGCAGTGAGGGAGAAGGGTCGAAGGCGGTTAGGTGAGCAGGAGAAATGAGGGAGAGTGAGGGAGGGGACAGAGGAAGAGCGGAGAGCGCGTGCAGGAGTGCGTAGGGAGATTAGGTCCAAGAAAGGGGGAGCTTGGTTGTGGAGTGTTTTGAACGTGAATACCAGGAGTTTAAAC
>QEPC01014402.1:8296637-8315072 GCA_003113815.1 Sphenodon punctatus | reverse complement strand
GGGGGGGGGGGGGTGACAGTGGGAGCAATAGAGGTCAGGAGGCGGGAGGGGATTGGGTCAAAGGGACAGGTGGAGGGGTTGGATGATGAGAGAAGAGTGGAGATTTCCTCGAGGGAGGCAGGAGGGAAGGATGTGAGGAGAGAGGGAATGTACCGACTACATTTGTTAATCTTCACCCTTGCAAGATAGAATAGGACACTTTTATCATTTTATAATTTATCATTTCCATAGTGTTAAAACTGCTTTACAATCCGTATCTGGCTAACCTTCAAAACAACCCCATGAGGTATAGTTCTTTCCCCCATTTTACAGATAGGAAACTGAGACACTGAGAGACTGATTTAGGAATTAACGCAGAAATCTGATTGTTTTGATTTTTGATCAGAGCGGGGCAGTTTGCCCGTTGCAACTGAAAACCAAAGTTGGATGGTTTTAATAACAAGCCACTGTGGATGTGCAAGATGGTTGCTGGGCCATGGTGCAGTGGAGTTCCCATTGAAAAAGGGATGGCTATTCTATTTTCACAGAAATGTTCTGCAGAAACAGAACAGCTATTCCAAACCAGCCTTAGAATGTTGAGCCAATGCTCGCTGGCGACTTCATGGCTAAGATGAGATTTAAACCATGAGCTTCCAGGTTCGAGTTCCAACACCTTATCTACTAGGAACCATGGCAGTCCAGAGAGATGAAGTGATGGGCCTAAGTCTGCGCAGTGACTCAAGAGCAGAACAAGGATTAATGCATTCAGCCTCTCAATTCACTGTAGCAAAACAATCTGCTCTCAAGAATCTCCGTTCGCATCACTAATGTACTGTTCTGTAATAGAAAGCATAGATGGACTTCAGGCTAAGCAATGCTTCAGTTATTTAAAAAAAATAAATCCTGAACAACAAGAAAAGAGGCACCAAGTCTTAAGCCTGCCTCAAAGTGCCCCCCCCCCGCCTCCCCAACGTCCATGCTTCCAAGGGAAGGGGGTATTCAGAGGGGCTGGTGGAGCTGACCTGCCAGCCCCCCCGCCCCCCCAACTCCACCAGCTCCCAATCCTATGCTTATTTTGTCAGCCCTTGCTCAGGGCTAGGGCCGGTTCAGATAAGCCATTCTGATTTCACGGAATGCAACAGCTTATCAGGAAAAAAATAACGTTTAGGCTGGAACTCCAGCTAGACTCGTTTGTGAATGTGCAAAATGGCCTGTTGCAGATTAAACTATGTGGCTAAGGCATCACAGTACAACTTGGGAGATACAGGTTCTCTTCTAGTTGCTCCCTGGTTGACCTTGGGCTGGCAAGTCATTTAATCTCACTGGGTCTTATGTGTGAAAATGGGATAGCAATATTACTTTTATCCTGAGTTTTCCTTGTGGAGTCTCTTTAGATTGTAGGGTCTGTCTAGCACAGCAGGGCCCCAAGCTGGTGAGAGCTTCTATGTGCTACTGTAGCAGGGTAATGTAAAGGATGTAGTTTTGCTCAAGTTCTTGTATTGTGTCCCTCACTATGGCATCTCTTGGGAAAGGGGGCTTCTCTATTTCTCTGATTTCCAGTTGCAGACCTTTAAAAATTTGTAGGCCCAGCTTTTCCAATTGAACAGGGAGTGAGTGTTGTACGCACCATGTCTAACCTGTAGGACTTTATTTCATCTTTCTTCTTGCTGTCTAATTTTTCTAAAGATTATCTTTTTATTGAGTTTTTGAACCTTCTTGCTGTCTTTGCAGACTGATCAGTCATTGCAGCAGCAAGTACTATCTTAAGAGCTTTGTTTTTTTGAATTTACTCTCCTCTTCATCCTGTCTTAGAAAAACACACAGACTCTTGCAGTGACTGTAGCCTTCCTTCCAACTGGAATTACCACCCATTCCAATTTCAGGGGCCACTCCTGCCTCCTTACAAGATGAGCTCCGAGGCTGGGGCAGGGATGGGTATGAAACTTGTTTGAAAATTTATCATGTCCTTCTCCAGATGGCAAAACAGACCACCAGCTTAATTGGCTGGGGCCATGTCCTGTTCTCCTTGTGCCGAAGGGAGAAACCCTGTAACACAGGCTGTTTGACAGGCAACGGGTGTGAATGATAAGGAACGCTAGCCTCCAATGTGATGGGAGTTAAATTATCTTGAGACTGGACTACTGTAATGTGCTCTACATGGGGCTGCCCATGGTGATGATGCAGAGGCAGCAGCTAGTGCAGAATGTGGTGGCCCATCCCCTCATGGTGCCGGACCAACGTGAGCATATGACTCCAGTTTTGCATGCACTGCACTGGCTGCCAATACTCTTCTGGGCCTAATTCAAGGTACTGGTTATAACTTATCTGAGGGACCGCCTCATTCCCCGGGCCCTAAGCAGGCCTTTGCGGTCTGCCGGGAAAGCTCTCCTTGAGGTTCTGCGTTGTTGGCGGATGGCCACTATGAGGAGGGCTTTCTCGGTGGCCACGCCGTTGCTGTGGAACTCCCTCCCGGAGGAGGCCTGCTCTGCTCGCAACTGCTCGCCTTACGGCAGCTATGCAAGACCTTATTGTTCCATCAGGCATTTGGAGAAGGAGATGGGTAGGGTGGGGAGGGTCTGTGCGGGCATGGGTTGGGAGGAGTTGGGTTATTTTATTTATATTTTACTGTAATAGTGTTGTTTTATGATTTAATATTGTTAGCCAACCTGAGCTGCCTGAGGCAGGAGGTGCAAGATACTAACAATTTGAAATAAAATTAAATAAAAGGATCATGGGGTGAGTGGCATCCAGGATGTGGGCGGACGTGGGGTTTGGAACAAAGGGGGTGAAGATCAGGGCTGGGTGATGGGAGGGGAATGTGAAGCAAGGCTGAGGGCGAGGGCTCAAGAAGAGGCAGAATTTGGGAGCAAGAGGATCAAGAAGCAAGGGGAGGGAGGACGGGAAAAGATGCAACAAGGACGGGATCAAGAGTGCAAACAGGGTAGGACTAGGAACCAGGGTGTGTACTTCTGGACCCATTCCCTCACTGCGTGCCCATCAACGTAACACCCGGGTTTTGCTGCCACCACCAGAGCTACGAGCTTCCGGGGTTAGGGGCTGCTCTGGAAGCCCAAACCCTACTCCTTATTAGAGACTGCTTTCCCAGCATAAGCCGAACTTGGGAAGCATTTTGGGTCGCAACACCCCCACCCCCCCGGCGCTCTTGATTAGAGAAAACAAGGTTTATAGCTTTTACTAACTAGGTTAACCAAATTACAAAGATACAAAAAAGGTGGGGAAAAGGCACTAAATTCATGAGCAAACACAGGCAACTACTAAATGGGCCACCATACCCACTTGAGCGTGTCTAAGCCTAAACGGTCCCTAACCCTGTTTCTCTGCATAGATGGAATTACTCACAGTGTCTTCTCTGCATAGTAAGCACGGATATCTTAGCTCTGCAGGGTTTGTTTTTTCCGAGCTGGATGGAGAAAACTGGGGGTTACAAATTAGTCCAACATAGCTACCGGGTGCTGGCCATGAGGTCTCTCCTCATGGAAAATTACAAGCCTCCTTTTAAAGGGCAACACTTAGCATCTCAGCTATTGGCTCCCAGCCACAGGTGACCCTGTTCAAGGTGGCCAATCAGTTAGGTTACCTCGACTAGGGTTCCTTCTATGGTAAGGTATGTAAGGTGCGGTCAGTCAGATGGGCTGAGGGGAGCACGTATCCTTATATGGTCTGGCAGAGTCCCTTGCCTTGGGTTGGGGGGGGGGGAACCTAAGGGGCGATCTAGCCAGGAGGGTTTCTCCACAGTATATGCGTGTGTTCCATCCAGCTTCCTGGTGCTACCAGACAGCCTTCTATGCTGGCTGGCAGCCAACCAGGAGGCAGGGAGGCGGGACAAGAAGACAGGAGGGCGTGGGCAGGGTAGGGAGATCTCTTGGGGGCAGTGACTGGGTATAAGGCAAGGTGAATAGTGCCGCTCCAGACCCCGCACAGCTCCAGGAACACCGGTGATGATGAGGGTTCAAGACCTGGGTCCTGACATTGAATGACCCGTCCAAAGTGGGTGGGAGGAGAAAAGGAGTCCCAGTAGAGGACATGTTTGAAGTGACCTTGCTGTGGTTTTTTCCACTGAGCTAACAATATAACTGTTGGGAGCGGGGGGAGGGGGACCCAAACAGTAAACATCACTGCTGTGCAAGGGAAACATTGGGAGCCTATGTTATTTAAGCAATAAGACATGACAGGGCGCGAATGATGGAGCATTAATTCGCACCTCGCGTGTGGCTAGGCGAGGATTTAATATGCCATAACTTACACGCTGGTGTGTTTTATTGGAATTATAAAATTTTATGATAAAATTGTAGGGTTTTTTTCACCATCAAAAAACACCCCTATTTATATATGTTAAAAGCCGAACAGAGAATTATGCCGCCCATGGGAGAGTGTTTGCGGAATGCTTATTAACCCGTCAGTGTCGACTCTGTAGTAGGGCTCTGGTATCACGAGGATGAAACTGAAAGCTCGGCCTAGCAGCCTGTGTGCGCAGAGTATGTTGGGGACAATGTTGGACAAGACGTACAGTGGCAGAGCAGAACCCCCATCCCTTAAGGTGTGCTTACCCTCGATTCCCACTTACTTTTGGCATGCTGACTCCAGATTTACACACAGCTGGTATGCTATCTCCCAGACTGTTGGGTATTTACTTTGGATCCCCAAGTGCATTTGGCATGTTATTTACAGAGGAGTGCATTGATGCTAGTATCCACACGCCTTTGGTATACTGATGCCTGGAATTGTGAGCATTTTTACTATAGCTGAAATGAGTACCCGAAAAATGGCTAAACCTGTCAAATCTACACTAATAACCGATATCCACTTGTGCTCCATTGCATTTCCATTTGTTATTCCATTTTGGTTTTTCTGTTTGGTTACGTTTGTGCTGCTCTTTCCCTCCCAACCGTCAAATCCCATTTGAAAACCTACCTCTTCCGTCAGGCCTTCCCTAGCTCCTCATCCCCATAGACTCATCATGGATGGCTCCTCTTCCCTCCTTCACTCAGAGTCCGCCTCTTCCCTGTAACTAAGCTAAGCACGTGCACCTGCTACTTCTCAACCTCATGAATGTATTATCCCTCTCTCTCTCTCGGGCTGTTTTTAAACGGGATGCATCCACGCAGGACCACTGTCACCCACTCACCCAAGCGCCCCTCTGAAGGCAGCGAGGGTGGGTGTGCGCTCCTGTGACCTACTCATGTATGGCGCATCAGGAAAAAAAATTCGGGATGCTCCTTGTGAGGGCAGACGTGGGTGGTGCCTGGGTAGGGGCGCACACCCATCCCAGCCTGTTTAAATCTCCTCCCCGCCCCCACCAGACTTGTGTTGGTGCGCCACGCGGCGCACGTGAACCCACCCCTGGCCGTGCTCATTTAAAAACGGCCTTTGTTTCCCTCTTCCTTGTCTCTTCTCCCTTGTCTTTCCTAGACTGGTAAGCCTCTTGGGGCAGGGACTTGGTCTCCTAATTCAAGATTGTATAGTGCCCATGCCCAATACATTGCTGGCGCTGTATGAGTAAAAAACGAAGAAGAAGTCATTTTGGCCTTATTTCCACAATTGTGTCTGCACAGTTGTTGAAAATGACATGACTGAAATACTGAAATGGCTGTAATGCTAAAATAATTCAAACTGAATACCTGAAAGATCAGATACTTGAGTACCTGCCTGTTTCAGTTGTGGGTATTGTTTGGGTAAGTGAAAGGCTACCGAAAAATGCAGAGTCTACCTGCGAATAATCCAGCACCTGTTTCAGATCTAATTTTTGCTAGATTCTATTTAATTATTTGGACTTTTAGGCTGCTGTTAGATGTGCGCGGCGAACATGCTGCATAAAATCGCGCTGCATGTAAATATCCCGCGTGTGGGATTTAGACGTGACATTTCATGCGTTAAAGCCGGTCACGCATTCTTTTAAAGGCGCCAATTAAATACCTTGATATCGAGGTATTTAATTTGCGGCTTTAAAAGAATGCGTGACCGACTTTAACGTGCGAAATGTCACGTCTAAATCCCACATGTGGGATATTTACATGCAGCGCGATCTTACGCAGCGTGATCGTCGCGCACATCTAACAGCAGCCATAGCCTGCCCTGTTCTGAGGGCTCAAAATGGCTTGCCACACACAAACAAAATTCAGTATAACCGTAAACGCTACCCTCCCCAAAGCCAACCAAATAGGAAGGTTTTACACTGCCTCCTGGCAGGGGCGTAGCTATCATAAGGGCAGGAGGGACGTTTGTCCCAGGGCCCAAGCTAGTGGGAGGGACCACAAAGTCTGTCCGGTTGTGGCACAGCCAGGCGAGACTGAGCTGAACAGAAACCGGAAGTGCCTGCAGTGTGCGGCGCGCGTGGGACCCACCAGGCAGGCGGCACTGGATGGAGTGAGTACCGGCAGCAGGAGCAGCACGAGACAGGCAGTGAAGCCGCAGCCTCCAGAGCTCAAGTACAGCAAGCGGAGGGAGGGAGAGAAGTTGGGAGGAGTGGGACAGGGGGAAGGATGCTGGTGGAGGGGTGGGAGACCATTTCTTGTACTTGGCCCATTCCAACCTAGCTACGCCCCTGCCTCCTGGAGATGTCAATGGTGTCCAAGTACAAAGGAAGATGGGAGACAGTTTCTGATCTTTCACCCATTATAGGCACTTGCATGGAAGATGGATCAGTGCCCCTTCTGATCCATGGCTAAGGATCTAGGCACCTGAGCCTGCTGACTGCAGGTTCTGCCCCCTGTCCTTGTTTTCAGGATGCGGCTGTTGTAATTCAGCACCACGGCCAGGGCATGAAGCAGAGAAACAAGGGGGGGCAGTGAGACAGCACCAGGCTTTTTCAAAGCTCACTTTCTCCATATGTATCTGGCTTCTTCCTTTAATCTTCTACTCGGAATAGCCTCCCGCTCTCCTGGCTCTTTTCCCTCTCCACAGCTGCTGGCAACTAAGCTGTGTGTTGCAAGCAGATTGCAGTGCTAAGCAAGCAGCTGTGCACATCTGGCTTGCAGGTGAGTGTTTATTTAATCATTGGGATCTTTTCCCCCCTCGTACTGTTACCTTGCAAACAGCAATTGGAATTGCGGGCAGGGGGAGCTGCTCACCTTGGCTGCAGTGACAAATGGGGGCAGCGAGGTGATGGGAGCCTGGCTTTCTATAGGCATTAATTGCCTGTTGGATTTACTCTTCTCACACCTATCCATCACACACACTGTCTCTTTCTACAGCTAGGGTGCAGCAATCCCTATTTAGGAGGGACAGCCCCTCTTTGGGTGCTGAATCCCATTGTCCCTCTTTCAAGAGAGAGAGACAAAAAGGCTGCTATTCAAACATCAGGAAAATATTTCCTGCTTGACTCCCATAAAAAGCACAATGGGGAGATGATGGAATAATGAACCACTAAGTGGGATGAGAAGTAGGAGAGTGTCTTTCCCTCTATGCACGTGTAATGTTGGAAGTGTGTAAGGAAGAGGAGCTTTCCCTTTATGCACTTGTAATGTTGGAGGTGTGTAAGGAAGAGGAGCTTATTTGCTGAGGGGTGGGACTTAATGGCTGAGGGGGTGGGGGCTTGGTTGCTCAAAATGTTGGGAGGTATGGGGGCAGGAAACCCACCCCCCTCCTCCACCCCCATTGGCCCAAAACTCCACAGGCTGGATCTTCTGGTTGGGAGGTGTGGCCACACTGGGAATACTCCAGACTGTGGCCTCTGCGAGTCCTCTGTAGTGGGGAGGTGTAGCTGCACTGGAAGTACTTGGTGGCAGGGTGGGGGTCACAAGGGGAACATGCCGTGGGGGGCGTGATGCCGGCCCAGAGTGCTCCCCAGCACCCGAAGCTTTCCCTCTTCCCCGACTTCTGCCTTCGAGCCACTGGGAAATGGACCGGGGCCTTGTGGCAGTGTATGTTTGGGCAGCCTCCAGGGACTGGGTGGAGGTGGCGCCCCCGGGGGAGACATTGTCTGAGCTGGAGGTTCCACACGTCTGCTCCACAGCGGTGCCTGTGTGCAGCATTTCCATTATCAGCCAGGCCTGGTGTCTGGTTCTTCTAGGCCCCAGACAATGCCTCCACCACCACTCTGGGCCAGGAAGAAGTCCAGGGCTGCCTGCTGATAGCGTAGAAGTCTTGGGGGGGTGGGGGGTTCCCCATCTCTTCCTTTACTTTGCTGGGAGCTTTAGCCCCAGTTATCATCTACGTGCGTCTGAGACGCATTAATAGCAACACAGAGCTTGGCCCACGTCGGCCTCTGCACATGCGGGACTCGGCAGGCAGGTGGTCTTAACACATCGGATTGGCCAGAAGTTGGGAAGAATGGGACCAAGGACATGTGACATCCTAGTTGGCTGGGGCTCGGTGAGAAGCTGAGGTTACTGGCAGAGGGAACTTGAGTGCATTCAGCGAGGCCTCCGTGTCTTCCCCCTAGCTAGCAGGTCTGCGCCCCTTCTGGGTCTCTGAGAATGTCAAAGTCACAGCCCAACTAGAGAAAGGTAAAATACAGTGACCCTCTTTCTGGTGCTAGGGCCCAGCTCGGTTGCCCAGGTAGCCTGGGTGCTGATGCTGTGTTTGCAGCCTAGTTGGCCCTGGCATCCACATCAGGCCAGCCACATGACCTACATTCCTAGGAGTGGGGAACAGCTGTATTGGCTATGCAGGCATCCCTGCACAAGGGCCACAGGCTCTGCTGACCGTGCAGCCTCTCGGGGTTAGATGCCAAAGCAATGGGCGTGACACAAGCCTCTGAACAGGAGAAAGGGAAGCTCTTTTGGAGGGGGGGTATACAGACCTCTAATCTTCCAGCTTCCCAAATGCTTCCAGTGCTTGCTTGCTGACGCATAACAATCTGCCTCGACTGACTGCTGCTTCTCTCAGGCGTTTGCCGCGCTCCCCTTGCTCTGTGCTCTGCAGACCCAGCGGGGTCCCAGAGTGAAGTTGCAGTTTGAGGACGATGCGGCTTCTTCCTTGATGTTGCATTTGTCTTGTATGCCGAGTGTTTCTCTTGCCTTTAATGGCAGATAGCTTGAATGCATCCGTCTCTCCGCCTGCTGTGCTCGAAAGGCTCGATGCAGTAGGGGGTGCCTGCATTTGCTGAGTTCCCTTGGCTGTTTTTCCTTGCTCCCTCCATTTCTGGAGGGAAAGCTGAGCTTTTCCTCTTCCCGTCACATTCCTCACTGAAACGCTTCTGTGCGCCCTGTGCAGTCTCCATTCTCCCTTGATGGGACACACAATGACAAACACCATATAGATACATTATATACCAGCTGCCAACTCGCACAACTCCGACACAGGCCTGCACCGCTCTCCTAGCATGGCCTGTTAGGCTTCACTGTCATTGGCCAGCCAGTGTTACCCATAGTCACCCCTGTGTTCAGTTGTGTTGCACTCCCTTTGCCATTGCGGGGCTCTGTCGGAAGCCGGAGTCTCTATCCCTTTGCTGGCATGCCAAGGTGAAGGGTGTCATGGCAGCCTTTCCTTTCATTAGCTGGTGTAAACACGCTTCTCTTGGCAGCAGCTTGGCTTCATCAGCCAGCAAAGATCATTTCTCCTTTTATCTATAATTTAGTAAAGCATCAAGCCACAGAAGTTTCAACAATACTCCACAGCAAAGAGAATTTCTGTGCTACGAAGTCTGTTTTATCCTAGGGTGCTGGTGGGTGGGTTTTTGTTTTTTGTTTTTTTAAAAATCTAGTGCTGCTACAGAAAGGGTTCAGCTGCTTGTGACCCGCTCCCCTCTGGCGACTTTGTTCGACCTCCTCTCTCCTGGAACCGCTCCCCTTCTGTTCCCGCAGGATCCAGGGTCTCCGATACCCACTGGCCATACAGGTCCCAGACAGGCTGGGCCAATGATGTGAAGGAGGATGGGGTAAGAAGTAAGGGGGTTTAACAGGACTCGAGCTGAGGGGATGGCTGATGGGACAGAGGGAATTTGTCTCTTCCCATGAGAGTACAGCAGTTTCTGAGACCGGCTTACGTGTGAAGCTACCAAGGGAAGGGTAAATTGTTGGGGCTATTTAGGACTAGCAGTAGACACCCGTCTGACCCAACAGCCAGAGATAAGGAGAACGTGGTTGTGAGTCGTGGGTGGGTGGGATGGGAGGGAGAATAAGAGCAAGAGAAAATGAAGGTGAAGAAGGTAACAGAAGTATTGCCATACTGAGTCAGACCAATTGTCCATCAAGCCCAGCATCCTGTCCTCCGACAGTGACCAGTCTGATGGGAGAAGAACCAACAGTCACAATGGGCAGTCCATTTTCCGTTGTTCACTCCCAGCTCCCGACAGTAAGAAGTTCATCCTGTAAGCTACTTGGTTAATAGCCATGAATGGACCTATTCTCTAAGAACTTATATCCAGTCCTTTTTTTAAACCAACTATACTATTGGTCTTAATGTCCTCTGGCAACAAATTCCATAAGTTAATTATGCATCGAATGAAAAAATACTTCCTTTTATTTGTGTTAAATCTGCCAGCAGCTAGTTTCATGGAGTGTCCCCTAGTTCTAGGACTATTTGAGAGGGTAAATAACTGTTCCCTATCTGCTCATTTCAAAACGCTCAAGGTAGAGTGGGTCTAGGGGCATTGAACAAGTAGAAGATGGGATATTGGGCCCATAGAGATGGCAGGCAGAATTGGTAGGGGTCGTGAGCAGAAGAGAAGGTGGAAATTGTCAGGGGGGGAGAAGATTGTGCAGGAAAGATTGATGTGGGGTAGCGGGAGAGGGAAGATTAGTTGGGGTGCTGAGGGGGTGAGGGAGCTATAGGGAGAGGTAGAGAGGCTGGGAACCAGGCCTCTGAATTAACCAGAACCCCCCGTGGCTTTGGATGTGATATTAAAATGTTCCTAATTATTTTTTTTGGACGAGTTGTGCGATCCTGATGATATTAATTATTCTTAAAGGTCAACAGCCCTCACTCGAATCCCCTTCTGTTCTATCATGTAATCAGTTAATTAATTGGAAGCCATTTAGTGGTGTCTGCTGAGCGCTTTGTCTACCTGGGCCGTGGGCCCTGCTTTTGTTACTGCTGGACCTTTTTGCTTCCAAGTCTGGAGTAGCTACAGAACTGCCCCAGCTCGGCCTGGCTGCTGATACCAGCTCCCCACTGGAGAGAATATGTTGGGGGAGGAGGGAAGATTTATCTGCCCAGAGCTTGCTACTCGGGGTTTGCTTGAAGGTCACTGCTTTTCAAAAAACATTTTAGATTTTATTTTCTCACTCCCTGGCTTCGCATTCAGATAACAAACATGAGGGGCTTTGAACGCAGCTCTGAGGGAAAGAGAACGCGGCTGAAACACTGTGCTAAGCAATCCTGACTGGAGTTGGGTCGTGTTAAACATTTGGAATTAGAGTTCAATGTGAATCTAATACAGAAGCAATTGTAAGCTGAGCATGGAGCCGCCCCCAAACCCCCACTCCAGTATCTGACTGTTTAATAGGGTTCCTATCTCTTGCATGATTATAGCTCCATAAGGTAATTTACTAATCAATCAGCTTTTGCTCGTCCTGTAGATGCAATATGTGGAAACCGCAATTGAGCATCTTGGACATATTTCTGGGTGTGTTGTGAGCTGGCTTCTCTGTGCTCTGTGGAGTAAGGCAATGCCCCTTCACCCACCATCCCCAGACGCTCCTGCGGTGATCTCCAAAGTGCTCTGATCTTTTCTCTTGTGCAGTCTTTGGGCCCACTGGAAACCTGTCCGTGTGCAGGATAAGGTCTTTTCCATTTGCTTCCTGCTCTCTTCTCCGGGAAGTTCACAGTTCGAGGCAAAAAAGTGCATTAAACACAACCCCCTGGCTGGAGTTGTCAGCTTGCACCTCCTGGCCTCAATCGGCACTAATCTCAGATGCTATTGCTGTGCATCAGATCAGGAAAAAGGCCAAAGTTTGGATCTATTCTAGGTCTGATGGATCTAAAATTACCAGAATGCAGTCTCAGGATGGGGACAGGGGCGAAGATGTAGGGAAGAAGAGCTCTCGGTGACTGCTTCTCTTTCAGCGTGAGCGGAGGGGAGTGCCGTGCCCATTGTAGGTAGAGGGCTGGACTGATTTTGAATGCTCTTGGGCTACATCCTGCCCAAGAATCATAGACTTGTAAGGTTGGAAGGGACCTCCATAGTTATCTAGTCCAGCTCTGTCTCTCCAGGGCAGGATGCTTTCTGTTTTCAGCATTGCTGATCGTTGCATGTCCAAACTTTGGAAACTTTAAAGGAAGGAGGTTCCAGGACCACCATGGTAAAACAAGGTTGTCTCACCTTTTGAACATGCGCTTGACTATTCTGAAAATCCTACTGTCCCAGGAAGAAAACAGTGCAAATGGTATGTCAAGAGAGGTGATGAGGGTAGGGGAAAGAGCAGAGTGAAGTAGACCCCACAGGGAGGCCAGTCTTGGCAGCTTCAGGACCAGTAAATTACTAAGGGCCTTTTCACATGAGCGTGACCCTTCCCACCGCACACCTGCGAATGCCATGTCAGGTGTGGAGGGAATGGGCGGGTGCCCGTAGGAACGGCGCTCATGGGTGGGGGCACACGTGTGCTTCCGCCATCACCCACGCACAGATCAACAGGCTCCAATGCCAGTTGCTCGGTGGGTGGAAATAGGTGGGTGCTCGTGGGAATAGCCGCGCACCCACCTCCACCCACCGTGGGCGCACATCCAATCCCTCACCCACCACAGCCCATTTGAAAAGGGCCTAAATTGCTGCTCCCTGAATCCCCCCTTCCAGGTTTGACTGTGTCAGAGAGAGAGAGAGAGCTTGTTTGTGTGCATGCATGGAAAGGCGTGTGTGTGTGAAAACTTACAGCAAGTCTCGCTTTCTGTAAGCAAACACCAGACTGCAAAGTTGGTGACAGGCCTTCCTGTCTGCGGTGGGCTTGATCCATACGCCACTGAAATTTGGATGTCCCATCTCTAGATGTAGCCAGACCTATGCTGAAGTGAGGAGATGGCTTGTAAGAAATTGGCTGAATGAAACAGCCTGAGGTGTGAAGGATCCTTGACCTTAAAAGCCCTTTGGGATCCTTTTGTGTTAGCAAACTGCACCTCGTTCTCGTGATTGATTACTGTGTTTAAAAGGGGGATTGGATATGTCTATAAAGGGAAAGGCTGTCAACCGATTATTTATACAAGTTGGTTAGGGCATGAGATTTTGGGATGCTGGGAGTAAATGTTGGGAGATGGATTATTTCAGATTAGCGGAAACAAATGTCATTTCTTATTCACAAAGCTTACCTGGGTATCTGTCTAAATCAGGGGTGGGGAATCTCAATGCAGCATTCAAAAACCAGCTGTGCGGTATTATGCAGTTGCTAACAGCGGCAGTACTAATATTGGCAGTACCGTTGGTAAAACCGACAGAGGAGGAAACACTGTACAAAATAAGACAAGGCGCAACAGTTATCTCTTGCAGGAAATTAAAAATGCATGAGAACAGACTGGGTGTGAATGCGCCCTCGCATGGAAGTGGATCCCGTGTGAAACTGGAGTTGTTTTGCTGTTTCTTCATCCTGAGATTTGTTTGCTAGTGCTGACACCTAGAAGTGCCCAGGCAGCATGTGCAAGAGAAAATGGCTGGCGGCTAAGAAGCGCTCTCACCTCATCAATTTAATGCGGAGCTTTGTTCTGCTAACTCCTCCACTTTCTCTTGCGTGTGAGTGGGGGAGAGCGGGGCTCGCATGCACTTGGCATAGCAGGGGCTTTTGCAGGATCTCTCTGCTTTGTGCTGAGTGTTTGGACATTTCAGTTTAGTCTAATATTTGCAGAGCCTGATTCGTGGTGAGGGCGTACACTGCTACTGCTGGGACTGGCTGGGGTAATTTTAGCGCATTCATTAAGGGAGGACAGTGCGCTTTGCTTTAATGAGGAAAGCTGCTTACTAAACAGGAAATGGCGAGTGGGGGGAAGGGGATCGGCAAAACTGTATTTTAGAGGTCATTGCATTCCTTTGACAGAGGTGAACGAGCACGAGTATAATTCTCCCATGAAGTTTGCTCAGGAGGTGTTAGGTTTTAACTGAACGAACTAGTTCGAGAGGCAGGACTTCAGAGTAGACCAGGGATGGGTAACCTCAGGCCTGGGGGCCAAATGTGGCCCCTGGCTTGTTTTTATGTGGCCCCTTTCCAGCTGCTAGAACTGGCTGTTGGATCCCCTTCTTACACCAAAGCACTGAAATTCTGAGCTCAGGAGATGGGAGCAGAGATGAGGGCATGTACACAAGGACAGAGAACAGATCAATGGCACAGATCCATGATCTGGATGCTCCTTTTCCTGAGCGCACCCCTTATGCAACCCTGCCTCCAATGTCTGTGCGCCCCTTGGTGCTTGTACCAATTTTCCCTCGTGAGGGTAAAGGTTCCCACCCCTGGAGTAGATAGACCCTCCTTCAATTTGAGGATAAACATGGTACCTGGCTAGATGCATTCTACCTCCCAACAGTCCTGTCCTAGGTGGGACCACTCCACTGTCATGGGAAAATCCCATGGTTCCACCTAAGGTGAGCAGTGCCTTGGTGGTGAAGACAATGGATGCTAGGCCTGAAACAACAAATCGCGGCAAATGCTGTTTCTGTTGGAAACCGATCATTTGCCTCCATTTACGCGATGCGGAAACTTACCAGCTTTTCTGCTGTTTTCATCATTTGTCATTATTTTTTGCGAGTTGAATGGAGCTGCTGCAGGGCTGATCTCAAGCCCAGTGTGTGCCTCGTGCACACCCCCAGGGGTTGCGGGGAGACAAAAGTGCTGGGGAAGTATTGTAAATTGTCATAAATTGCTGTAACGCTATTGTAAAAGTCCCAGGGTGTGTGCATGTGAGTTAGCGTTTAACTGCATAATGTGGTGGGGCTTATGTCCCTCTTTGGCCATTCGAAATATTAGCCCCATGATTTGATGTTCTAGGTTGTGGTACTTGCATAGCATTTTAGCCTTAAGTGACGTAGGGATTCCATGGAAGGTAAAATTGCTGTGTGACCACTATTGAAAGGGAAAATTACCCTTGCCTGTCAGTAGCCCAAATGGTGGTTGCTTCCTGGGATGTTTACATGAACATTTACCCTGGAACGACTTCCTCTTGATCAGCAAGTGGGTGCACTGCTCCAAAGGAAGCTACCAGCTTGCTCAAAGGCAGTGCCTTCACAGTAATACTCAGTTATTGCTCTAGTGCAAGGGGGGGGGGGGTAACCTGGGTATCATGAGAAGAAGACCCTAGAGTGCTCAGAAGGTTACTTCTTCGGGGAAGGGAACAGTGAAGAAATGGTGGGATATCGGTTACTGTGGATTATTCCTATACAAGTGGGGAATGTTGTGCAGGGGCCCAGGTGTAACTGAGGTGCGGATCAGACCACGACAAGGAGAATTTCCTAGGTTCAGGTTTGTTGGCAGTTGGAGGGACCCTTTCCTTTGTTCTTTTCTCTGTTGCCTAAACTAGGGTGTGCGCTGGTTAAGAAATGACATGAAGATTGCGACTGATCATTTCTTCTCCTGAGTAATGCCTCCTAGTTCTCCTTAGAGCTGAAACAAATATGGCATTCCATATTCGTGAAGATCAGTGACCTATATGGGTGCACTACTGAGCTTCAGAATGATCGTCATCTGGGCAAGCAAAAATCATATATTTCTTTCTTTACTTTGCTTTGCTCATTCTGGTTATTTCTTTTTTATTGTTTTGGTTATTTCTGTTTCCGTTCCTTCCTTTGCTATTGTTTAGTGCTAGTACGTACCAGACCATTGTACAACAGTGTTATTGCGCTGATAGCAATAGCACAAAAATGTTGTTGCACAATGGTTTGGCGCACAGTAGTGCTAAAGAATGTCAGAATGACTTGACTGAAATGACGTTTCTAAATTGGATGAATGTCTGAAATAGAAGATATGAAGCACTATCCTTCTCTTTTCATGCCTTGCTACCATAGTCAGTCATATATTTATCTGGTCCTGGGCATGTGATATGGGCTCAGCCTTTGGTTTTGACAAAGTCTTCTGCAGTACAGGGTTGGCCTGGGATAGGGATGGGTGAACAGAACGCTGTTCAAATGTTCGGTCGTTCAGTTCGAAACCCGAGTTCGGGTTTGATGGTTCGGTTCAGCCGAGTTCGGTTTGGCCGAACTTGGCCGAACATTCAAAAATAGCGAAATTGAAACTGAAACGAAATTGAAACCTAATTTTCGGTCCTGGAAAGACGTTTTTCCTGCCTCCGAATACGACCGAACTGTTCGGTCGTTCGAGAGTTCGGTTCGGATGTCCGAACATCCGAACCCCGTTCGCTCATCCCTAGCCTGGGAGCAGACAGACCAATAGATGTTCTACATTGAGCTGAAATGAAACTGTCCATTACTGAATTGATGTGAAGTCTCATCCTTTCAGGAACCTTGCCAAAGATTTGTGCTATTTTACATGCTTGGGATTTATTTGCTGATTTTGGTATTTCCATCAGCAAATTTCCGATAGTTTCATGGCACTTCTGGGTTGATGAAAATGCTGAGTGAAAACCCGAATGAATAGGTAAATTTCTCGCGTTGTCAGGAAACTGGACAATCGGCCTTTTCTGATGAAAATGTTGTTTGCTGTGAGAAGCTGTTTTAGCTCTACTTCCATAGCTTGTGCTTCATCACAGTCGCAAATATCCAAATTCCAAGGATAGCCCCCCACCTTTTTATGATTTGACTCCCCTATGTTTATTCAAAGATGATTTGAGCTCCTCCAAGTTGGCCAGTCTTGCTATGCTCCTGCTGGAAACTGTTCGACAATGTCCATATGAACTTTTACATTCTTGCCAAAAAGCATCTAGCCAAGATAGCTGCTTGCTGAAACAGTTGTGAACTACTCAGTTTGGCAAATTCAATCTTCACTTTGGATATTCATTCTCGTTTCAAACCTCGAATCTACTGCAGTGCTTAATTTTAAAAAATGAATTACTGGGGCCCAATCTGGCCCCAGAAGTCGCTCACACGTCCTGCTCCAGAAGCTACACCAGAAGCTACACCACCTAGCTCAGAGCTTGCCAAAGCAGGGAAATGAATCATATTTTCCAGCTAGGAACCTTAACCATAGAACTGCTCTGCCTCTCTACATCTGATTATGGTGTTCTCCTGATTTAATCTATGAGACAGCCAGGAGTGGGGCAGGGAAGTCACTAATGAAGGCCAAAGAAACCAGTCCCAGAATGGCAAATATTGACCTTTTCACATTTTGGGGTGAACACTCTTACTGGGAACATTTCCCAGGGCTTTGCACACACACACACACCCCTGTCCCATGAATTTAATGCCCTGGCAAGCTCCCCCCTCTGCCCCCCAAAATAATAATAATAATAAAAAAATTATGCCCTGGTCTACTGGCTATACCTCCATCTATGTGTCTGCTCTTTCCTCTCTTTGACATATAGCAGAAAGAATTGGAAATTGCAGGGCGGGGAAGGCAGTGTGCATGTTACCTTGGGGTTCCCTGAGTTAACGGAGAAAGCTACAGTGCAGAACAGACTGGATACAAAACCAACCATGCCCTATGCCAGTGGAAAAGCCGGTGCTGGGGAGTGCAGTCAAGAGTGCATTTTGCCTCTAATTTATGCTAGGCGCACTCTCCCTTTCCCTGCGGCAGCTCCATGCAGCTAATCCTCTCGATCAGGATTTTTGGAGCTGGCAACGTATTATTAAAATGTGTTAAAATCATCTTCCGTGCAGAAACGAATGTGTCAGGATTGGAATAAAAGGCAACAACCCCCCCCACACACACACAAAAGCAGCAGCCAGTCAGGAAAGAGGAGGGGGCAAGAAGGGTTTCTTCTCCGCATCAGTCTCCTTCTGCCATCACCTTGGAGGAATCACAATAGTATAGTTTTCAGTTTAATTACAGCAGCTCTTGTTTGTTAGCGTCATTAATGAGGCATCCCACTTAACTTAACTGAATAAAAATGTCTTTAATACTAGGGCCTTTTTTGCTGCTGCTTAATTGAAGGGAAAGCAAACATTCCATTTCCTTTTGTGCTGAAATTCAATTGTTCTGAGTTTCATGGAGGCAAACTCAACCTTAAACCTGGGAAGCTTTTAAAAATCATAAACAAGCAAACCAACCAAGCCCTCCTGCAGCAGGAATGAAGAGCTGTTGAGTATGTCTGGATCTGGGAGTGATTGTGGACAATACACTGAAATCCTCAGCCCAGTGTGCAGCAGAAGTCAAAAAGGATAACAGAACGTTAGGAGTTATTCACAAAGGGATAGAGAATAAAACTGAGGCTGTCATAATGCCTCTCTACAAATCGATTGTGCGACTGCACCTGGAATATTGTGTGCCGTTCTGGTCACCCCATCTCAAAAAAGACCTAGCTGAACTAGAAAAGGTACAGAAAAGGGCAACAAGAATGATAAAGGGTATGGAACGGCTTCCGTACAAAGAGAGCTTGACAAGCTGAGTCTCTTCAGCTTAGAGAAGAGAAGTCCGAGAGGGGACATGATAGAGGTTTATAAAATCTTGAGTGGTGTGGAACGAGTAGATA
>QEPC01014402.1:8264363-8277462 GCA_003113815.1 Sphenodon punctatus | reverse complement strand
TGGCACTTGCAAGAGGGCACCCTTGGCCAACCTTGGAGGTCACAATGGGACGTGGAGGAAGAGCCAGTCTCTCAGATAACTGGGGTCTAAGCCATTTAGGATTTTATAGGTTAAAACCAGTACCTTGAATTGTGCCCAGAAAACTATTGGCAGTTAGTGTAGACTCTGGAGCACTGGTGTAATGTGCTCCTGGTGACCCATCCCCAACAGAAGGTGGGTTGCCGCGTTCTGCACCAACTGCAGCTTCCAAGCAGTCTTCAAAGGCAGCCCCACATAGAGCGCATTGCAGTAGCCTAGCCTCGAGGTTATGAAGGACTGTGGCCAGTTCCAAATCTGACAGAAAAGGTCACAGCCTTCTCACCTGATGAAGTTGGTATAAAAACGCTCCTGGTCACTGCTGCAACCTGGCAATTTAGGTGCAGCAGTGGATCCAGGAGCATCCCAAGGCTGTGAACCTGGAAGACCAGTGGAGGCCGGATCTCATCAATGACAGGGGTTCCCACCTCCCCCAGATTACAAGATTAGCCAATCATCATCCACTCCATCTTGTCTGTATTCAGCCTCAATCGGCTCACCCGCATCCAGTCCCCAATGGCACAACCAGGCATTGAGTAAGCACCGAGACTACAGGACCTGGGTCAGATGAAAAGGAGAGAGAGAGCTGGGCGTCCTCCACATATTGATGGCACCTCATTCCAAATCGCTGAATGATCTCACCCAGGGGCCTTAGATACACATTGAACAGGAGTGGGAACAAGATGGAACCCTGAGGAACCCCACAGGGGAGCTCCTGGGGGGGCGGGGGGGATGACAAGCCACCTGACCCTTTGGGTTCTCCCAGCCAGAAATGAGCAGAGCCACTCAATGGTGATCCCGGTCAACCCAGCCAGGTCCTGCAGCTCTGTCAACAACACCCTATGGTTAACGGTATCAGGCTGCTGACAGATCTAACAAAATCAGCAGGGTACAGTTCCCTTCTGTCGATTTCCAAGTGGAGATGATCAACCAAGGCCACGTGCGCAGTCTCCGTGCCATGCCTGGGATGAAAACTTGACTGACATGGGTCCAGGAAACTGATAACATCGAGAAGTGCCTGGAGCTGCAGGGCAACCAGCCGCTCAATAGCCTTCTCTAAAAAGGGAAGTTTAGAGACGGGGCGATAGCTGGCGGGACCTGTTCTGGACCTGCTCCTAACTGTATTTGGCCTGGCTTGGGCCGATTCAGCTGGAGTCTGTTGAAATTTGTCCAGGTGTGACTGCATGGCCTCTCCTCCAGAGTGCTGTGATGCCACAGTGCTCCCTAAGGGGCAGTGCTATGTCAGAAAAAGAATGGGGCTAAGGTTCTCCACTCCTTTCCAACGTACCTTACCCCTAGAGCACCATGATGCTTTTTTGGGGTTAGGGCTTCTTACAGGTAGAGAACCCAGCCTGAGCCCAGAGGTAGGGGCTGAAAGTGAAATTTCTACCTGGTTCTGATTTCATTGGAATTGGGATGTTGGTTTGGTCTGATCGGAACTTGTACCACATGAAAAAGAAAAATGGCCTTTGGCGCTGTGTGGAACAGCCTCTGCCATTTTGTGCACGCGGAGATTGGCTACTGCCATTTTGTGCATATGCAGAATAGAATGTTCAGAATATGGACCAAAAGATTAGTTTGGTTGGAATTCCAACCAAAATTTTGACAAGCCGTCCCAATTTCATAGACATTTTCTGGGAAATTGGAATGGCTTTTCCAAACCAGGTCTACTGGGGGGAGGCAGGGAGGCTTTGCAGACAGTGCACCCAGTCCAACCCAGACATGACAGGACCGTTTGAGTCCTGTCAGCCTCATGTTATGCTGCAGGCCTCGGGGAGAAACAGTAAGTCTGAGACTAAAATAGGTTCCCTCCCTCCTCTGCTTCGGATTGCAGTGAGTCAGGGCCCAGCTCACGTTTTCTGAGGCTGACCTTGACTTGCAAGTCTCTCCATCCAGAGATGCACCGCTTTTGTGAGCATATGATGCGCTGTGCCCAGGGAAGCATCAAACACTGGCAACGGCTCTTAGAGATTGGACTTTCAGCCCTTGTTGTTCTGAGGTCACAGCTGGCTTCCTTTTTCATGTCGTTGGCTTCCTTCATCGCGTCCTTCGAGATCTTGGGGCTGACATTTCAGCGGCTTTTTGTAAAGACGATCTTCCCAGGACAGCGACAGATCCAAGGCACTTTAGGTTCTATTGTAACTTTTGGTTTTATAAAACTATTGAGTTACCGATGCCTCCTCCGCTCACTCCATCCTCTGCTTCGTTGCCCTGTGTTACAATTTCTATAGCGGCATCGCAAGAGGTGACCACAGCGGGGTCTCTGCCAATGTCTTGAGCACAGGTTAACTTCCCATCTGTCTTTGGCCTGGACACTTATATTACTACAGACCGTCACATGAATAGAGTTGGAGGTAGACAAGAGATGCTTACCTGCTGTGGGTAGGGGGCTAATTCAGCAATCACAAACCATGAGTCACTCTGTAGATAAAAACTCTGCTTCTTCTGTCGCTTTCCACCAGGGGCTCTGAAATGATAAGGCTGGCTGGACCGCCTCAAGTGAAGTTCAAGCCTCTGGAAATGAATAGGAGTAAACAATAATAAATCATCATCATAAAGAGGAGATGTTTTTTCTTCCTTTGCTGATGCCCCCCTCCACCCTCCAGCCTTGGCAAAACCAAGACAGAGTCATTACCTGAGAAAGCGCTTTAAGATGCAAATTTACCAGACCTCAACCTTAATATTAGGAAGATCAAAAGACACGTAACAAACTTACTCTTGCCCTTTTTGTCTGTCTCCTCTGCCAAAACTCTCATTCATGCCGTAGTAATCCGAACCCCTGCTCGAGCACTCCGCTCCTCTCCCATCCCCTCCCTCACCCTACCACGCCTCACCTGCTCCCCCAACCACCTTTGTCCCTTCTCCTTCGCTGCCCCGCATGCCTGGAACTCCCTCCCTGCCCACATTCGCCTTGCCCCCTCCCTTTGTACCTTCAAATCCCTCCTCAAAACCCACCTCTTCCGCTCTGCCCTTCCTAACTCCTGCTAAGCATCCCCACCCAGGATTATCCCCCACCTATTGTCTGTAAACTCCCAATTTACTGTAACTAATCCAAGAATGGGTACCTCACCCCTCGCATCCTCATGAATGATGCATCCCTTGTCTTTTCCTCTGTTCCCCCTTCCCTGTCTCCCCTCCCCCTGTCTTTAGATTGTAAGCCCTCGAGCAGGGACCGTGTCTTGCTTTTTGTAAAGCGTCAGGAACATTGCTGGCGCTATATAAATGCTTATAATAATAATAATAATTAATAATAATACGCTATCCTGCAAGAAATAAATTAAATAAATACAGGATGTCCTGTATCTACAACACTGCAGACAAATGCTTGTCCAAATGGTTCTTGAAAAGCTCCGAGAAAGAAGATTCAACAACCTCCCTAAGTGTTAACCTATTCCCAGGAGCGTAGCTATCCTAGGGGCAGGGGGGACATTTGTCCTGGAGTCCAAGCTGGGGGGAGGGGCACAAATCCCATCCTGTTGTGGTGAGGGTAGGTGGAGACTGAGGCCGCTTTTAGACGGACGGCGCGTGATTGCACATAATTTGAAATGTCCGCATGTTGTAATTACACAAGATGGAAGTGGAGTATTATGCCTATATTATGGTGGTTGCGCATTTTTTCTGTCCGCGAATTAAATACCTTACAATGGCGATGCGCAGTCGTGTTGCGCAATCACGCGCCGCTCGTCTAAAAGTGGCCTGAGCTGAGTGGAAGTAGAAGCGCCTGTAGTGCGCAGCGTACGTGGAACCCACCTGGCGGACGGCACTGGACGGAGCAAGCGCTGGCGGCAACAGCATGAGGCAGGCAGCACAGCCACAGTCCCCAGGACTCAGGCGCAGCAAGGGGAGGGAGAGATGCTGGGGGGGGAGGAAGGAGTGTGGAGGGAGGGACGGGGAGGATGGTGACGTTGGGCCAAGTCCATTTCTTGCACCTGGGCCCATTCCAACCTAGCTACGCCCCCGCCTATTCTGGTGCTAGGGCTTAATTTGGAGGGGGGGAGGGGCAGGGCATGAGGTGGGCTCAGCCCTGTCAATTAAATTTAAATCGGGGCTGAGCCCTGGGAAGAATGTGCATCCTGACAGTCCTGACTCTGCTCTTGTCTTTCCTCTGGATGTGACATGGATTCTCTGGGGTTGACCTCTGAGCTTGACCTCAATGTCAGCCTTTTGGCACCGCTGCCTTGACGCCGGGATCCTGACAGTTATCCATTAGGGGTAGTCATTCGCTTTAAATTGAAGATTTGGACCCATTGTGAATTACGCTCTGCAATTTACGGTTTTAACTGCTGACTCGGATTACAGATCAATATTTAAATCCATTAAGAATATAAAATAATAAACTAATTATTTTTTTTTAAAAAAGATTGCACGTACGCCAAACGGCTGCTGGACTGTTCGACTGCCCTTTTCCAAAATGGTGGCGATGCTGCTGCTGCCATTTTGGAAAAGGGTGTGGATGCGCAACACGTGCAGACTGACTGCCCTTTCCCAAAATCACAGTGATGCTGCCGCTGCCATTTTAGAAAAGGTTGTGTTTGTGAAGAATGGGCGAGTGGCCATTTTATGCATGCACAGTGGTTTGGTTTTTTAAAACATTCGTTTTCCCAGGTACATTGTAAACCCAACCACAACGGGTGTGTTGCCCGCTGTTGTGGTTAAGTTCCGATTAATTGCTAACAACTCATTATGAGCGGTTATGGACTAATCCAAACTGCCCACCCCTAGTATCCATTTCATCTCTGCCTCAAATAATACTGCTTTCGGAAACTGCCAGCCCTCTTGGACTGTCTCTTCCCTTTGTTTTTCTATCTAATGGCCTTGGCCATCTCTCGATGTCTTCCTGGACTCCTCAGATATTTTCCTCCGCAGAGTTCATTACTGTGCTGGAAGCAGGGATGTGGTTTTTTTTTTTTTAAAGGTACCACTTTGTGGAATGGAGTTTGGAGGGTTGGCTGAATAATAATAAATGTACCACCTGTTTCAGCCCTATTCAAGACCCTTCAGACAACACATTTCTACTGTTTAATGGATTTATTAATGATCTAGAAAACGGCGTTAAGAATGAGGTGATCAAATTTGCAGATGACACCAAGTTATTCAAGGTAGTTAAAACACGAGCAGACTGTGAGGAACTGCAACAGGATCTTATGAGACTGGGTGCCTGGGCATCTAAATGGCAGATGAGATTTAATGTGGACAAGTGCAAAGTGATGCACGTAGGGAAAAATAACCCAAACTATGAGTACACGATGCTGGGTACTAAGCTAGGAGTTAACACTAAGGAAAAGGATCTGGGAGTGATTGTGGACAATACACTGAAATTCTCAGCCCAGTGTGCAGCAGTAGTCAAAACATCAAACAGGATGTTAGGAGTTGTTTTCAAAGGGATAGAAAGTAAAACTGAGGATGTCATAATGCCTCTATACAAATTGATGGTGCAATCGCACCTGGAATATTGTTTGCAGTTCTGGTCGCCCCATCTCAAAAAAGACATAGCTGAACTAGAAAAGGTACAGAGAAGGGCAATGAGAATGATAAAAGGTATGGAACGGCTTCCGTACAAAGAGAGGCTTGACAAGCTGGGTCTCTTCAGTTTAGAGAAGACTGAGAGGGGACATGATAGAGGTTTTATAAAATCTTGAGTGGTATGAAACCAGTAGATAGGGAACAGTTATTTACCCTCTCAAATAGCACTAGAACTAGGGGACACTCCATGAAACTAGCTGCCAGCAGGTTTAAAACAAATACAAGGAAGTACTTTTTCACTCAACGCATAATTAACCTATGGAATTTGTTGCCAGAGGAAGTTGTCAGGTCCAGTAGTATAGCTGGGTTTTAAAAAAGGACTGGATACGTTCTTAGAGAATAGGTCCATTAATGGCTATTAACCAAGTAGTTTATTGGATGAACTTCTTACTGCCGGGAGCTGGAAGTGAACAACGGTAAATGGATTGCCCATTGTGACTGTTGGTTCTTCTCCCATGTGATCGAGATTGGCCACTGTCTGAGGACAGGATGCTGGGCTTGATGGACCATTGGTCTGACTCAGTATGGCACTGCTTATGTTCTTATGTACCTAGTTCAGACGCAGACAGTCATTTTTGAGTGACTTACTCGTAGGTACTACTGTGTGCTACTGAGATCTTTCTTGGTTCTTGTCTCTTGTACCTCTGCATGTATTAACATCGAACTTCTCTGGAGATAAGTAATATATTATAGATTTCATTGAGGCCAAGACTGCGAAGGAGTCGGGAGAAAGTACCACAGATTGGAATGCTGATAACAAGGCCGGATTGCACTTTCTGGAATAGGAGTCTTCTGGGGAATGGAACTGAAATGTCTACACACCTCTCTGAGCCTTCCCAGAGCTCTGGAGAGTTGTATGGACCCCTTTCACCCTCTAGTAGGCTTGTATGGTGGCTATTCCTGCAACTCCTGCTTGCCAGTGAGCCAGTCAGCAGGGAGCAGAAGAACCTCCTTCTCTCTTACCCATGCAGGTCCCCACCAAGGTTTCTCATATGGGTGAAGCTCTGCTGCTGCCCACCGAACAGCTGACTGGTGGAAACGAGGAGCAGTTTCCTGCCCACCATGCAAGCCTTTTACTGGGAGTAGAAGAGTGAAGAGGGGAGCTGCCAAACCTATTTTGTTGAGGGTGGACAAAGAGCTAGGTCCAGCCCAGGCTGGTGACTGGAGATGCCACTGTTGCCTCTTGCATTGTTAGATCTATGCACACCCATTTTTTTTGCTGTCTAAGCAGTTAGAATGACTCCCAAGTTGACTGAGCCTGAGGGTGATTTCAGATGAGACGGGGCGGCATTCACCCCGTCCCGGAATCACTCTTCAGATTCCCCGCCGGAATCAGCTCGTCACGTCCAACAGACGTGCAGGCTGATCCCGGCGGGGAATCGGGGAGGGGCGGGGCCACACGGCGCAACGTGCGGCTGCATGGCCCAGCCCTCCCCACACTTCCCCGATGTCCACCCTCTGGGGAGATGAGCGGGCACTGCGGCCAATGCGGCCGCAGCGCCCGCCCGAATTGACCATGGCCCGGAATCCCGCCGGGGATTCCGGGTCGTGGTTTCCGTCCAGACGAGATGGGCCCCTTCATCGTGGCGGGGAATCGCATCTTGGCGGGGAATCACATTCACCACGTGATCAGCGCTCCGCCGATCGCATGGTGAATGTGATTCCCCGCCGCGATTGACCGTGATTAACATCTGGGGGGAACTTCCGGTTCCCCAGCAGACGTTACGAGGGCATTCCCCACCACAGGGTATTGACTGTGGTTGAGCGTGGTCTCGTAACGTCTGAAAATATCCTAGGTCTGACTTTTTTTTAGATGTGATGATGTGTCTCCATTGCTGCCCAGTGGAGGCCAGCTTGTGGCGATCTATTGTTCAGCTTTGCGGACTTTATTTCTTCACTTCAGGAGTAGGTTAGACTCTGTTCATTTCTACATATGTTTCCTTGTGACCAAGACAAGCTACATGAGAAGTGGGAGTTTGCACACCCTTCGACCATAGCGAAGAGGCAGTGGATTGGGAACGTTTCCAGCCCGAACACACAAATTGAAATGCCCTTGTCCTTTCCACGAGTAAACTATGTTGAATAAGTCTCGGGAGAAAGGAACCTTGGCCTTGGATCTCTCTGCAGTTCCGATACGGCTTTTAAGCATATGGCAGCGACTAAGTGAAATTAACTTCCAGAGGGTGCTGAGGAAAGGGAAGGAGAGAAATCACTCCTTCGTAGAGACGCTTCTAAATTGCAACTAAATTTCCGAAGATGGCTGTATGCATCTCTGGCATCTCAGATGCTCCTGTTGTGCACCCATTATCTTCTCATGGCTTGTTCTCATCTTGCCACTAAATTGCTGGTTATCACTCCCCTCCCCTCCTACACTCATTGATGTGCTGAGATATTGGGTCTCTTGAGGGGTACCTTCCAATTCAACACACATTTGAACTGAAGTGTTGGAAGGGATTTGATGAGTCATCTAGCACAACTTGTTGACATAAGGCAGGGTACCCTGTACCTAAAGTATCCTTGACAGAACCCTTTCCAATATTTTTCTTGAATTCCTCCGGGGAGGGAGTTTCTACAGCCTTCCTAGGCAGATCATTCCACTGCAGAACTGTTGAAAAACCGGGATTTGCTAGGGTGGAAAAGAATATGTTGCGTCTCTTGGGATGCACTGCCAAGTATCTGAGTGATCTTTGTCTGGATATAGGATATTCATTTACTTCGTATTGGTAACTCAGTTAGATTTTTTTTTTTTTTGTATTTTATGATTCCTTCATTCAGTACTGTTTAGTGAAATTGCACACCAAACAATTTTTCAACAGTGCCAAATAGTACTGAAAGAATTCTGAAATATGGAAACGACCTAAATACAGGTTGAACTCCACCTGAAGCACCTGAGAGCACTGTGGGGTCTTACCAGTGTGGTATCTGCATCCTTGCCTTGCAGGGGAAGTTGGTTGCTTATAAATGACTTGCTAGAAACAAACTTCCTCCCCTGAGCATACAGAATGGTTAACAAAAGAGAATCACTGGGTCTCAAACTCCTGTCTCCAGGGTTCTTGGAACGGTGACTGGGCATGCCGTGCTAGGGCTTCCCCATAGCTCTGAGCTAGCCACTCCTGCATGAGGTCTCCCTGACCTAAACGGCACATCCCTCCTGACACCCCACCCCCAGCTTCCTGATATAAGGCTGGCTGCAGCAACAGGAATCTGGGCAGAACATCTTAGAATCGTAGAGCTGGAATGGACTGCAAGTGTTGTCTTATTGAATCCCCTGCTTGGATGTAGGATAACTACATCTATGATCCCTTCCCATGTAATCCATTTCCTGTTTCTGTCCCTGCCTGATCTCTGTTCTTGTCCTGACTCCATCCTGCTCTGTTCCTGTCCTCTGCCCCAACTCTAGTCTATCCCACTCTGGCGCTGTCCTGAATCCTGTATTCCAGATTTAACTGCCTGCTCTTCATTGGCGCGTTGGAAATGAGACACGGACACAATTCTTGGGTTTTAACAGCTGCACTCTTTATTCAAATAGAATTAACCTAGGTGGAGGTAATTGCCTATAGCAATTTGAGTCCAGTACCCGAACTTGGTCAATCAACAAACACCCAGGGGTCTTGGCCTGAATGTGCCCTCCAGTTCCATTCCCCAGCATCAACAATCGTCTCCCCCTTGGCCCTTGGCTTGTGGCCTTGGCCTAAAGGGGACAGTGTCCCTTCTGGTTAGGGATGGGCGGACGCAGTTTGGAAGTTCGCAGTTCAGACCGAGTTCGACCAGTCGAACTGAACTTCCGAACCGAACTTGATTTTCAAACCGAACCGAATTTCCGAACTTGGCTCTGTTCGCTCATCCCTAAAAGATAATATTCCATTTAGTTCAATGGGGTTTGAATTTCCGAACTTTGTTCGGAAGTTTGGAGTTCGAACCGAACTCGAATAGTTTGGTTGACCGAACCAAACTTCCGTATTGAACCGAATTTCCGAACTCGGTTCTGTTCGCCCATCCCTACTTCTGGACAGGAGTAAGGACACTGGGTGCCGCAAGCTTGGGGACCATGCATGTCCCTACCCGCCGTCACAGAACACCCATCCTTGGGATGCTAACCCTGGCGCTGGTCATTCCCTGCCTATGCGCCTGGTGTTGCCTCCCCATCTCTTAAGGAGATGACTCCACTGCTAATAAATTTCTATTTAAAACTATCTAACAGTACGGGATCGGTGATGTTTACTTAGGATGGGCCCGTCCCCCACCTTTGCTCCCATCACTTTCCAAAAAACTTACTAACTCCGCCTTTAACGTAGCGAGGTAACTGTCGTTTCCAGCCAGGGACAGATGTACCCCATCAGCTCTGAAGAAGGTGGGATTCCAGTATGTGATCCCAAGATGACTCACCCTGAGCCCCCCTCTACTGGTGACCCACTTCCCGACATCCCTGTTGATGTTGCGTCGTGCCCTGTCCACTTTCCTGGGTTGCATGGACCCTGCCCACTTTAGATGGCCGACGAGGTCGGTCCATATAATTACCACCCAAGGAAACAACTTCTCAATTTCAAGTATGTCACCTTTGATGTCATTTATTAACTGAACCCCTTTTACTGTCATCAAATCATTTTCCCCTAGGTGAATGACTACTCTGTGTGGGCGAGACCCCCTTGCCTCCACCCTAAGGCAAGATAAGAGTTGATGCCACCGCATACCACTGCGCCCCTTGCAATGGATCACGGCTCTGGCAGAGAGGCCCAACTGGGTTCCCCAGCAGGTCTGCCTGGCTGCCTTCCCAGCCCAGCGCACCAGACTGTGTCCGACAAGCCAGATCGTGTCTCTCTGGGGGAACTGTGCTGGACCTGGGAGCGCGAATACAAAAAAAGAGAGAATTACTTGGGGATACTTTGAATGTAATTCCTGTAGGCCCTAGATCTCCACCGTCCCAACACCCTGATCTCGTGTTCTGGCAAACCACCTGCTGCGGCGGAGCTCGCCGCCCCTATCCTGAATGAGCAGGACCCATAATCCCCAGAAGGGATGCCAAGATAACACAGAGCCCTGTGTAAAATGGCGGTGAATTGATACCGGGTCAGCGTGGCACCAGACGGATGGGAAAACAATGGGCCATTAATCACTGGGCAGGCTTTTAGGTACCATTCGAGGACTAGTACTGGGCACAGCTAGCTTATCCCTGCCCTACTGAGAGAAATGATCTGCTCTCTAATCCGTCTTTGACCATTGCAGCCGGATCTGAAGGCTGTGCTGCCCTATTCGTATATCACCAAGAGTGGGTGTCCTGTTTGTGTTATCTCGGGAAGACTGCCACAACTAACTCTAAAAGCCCCAAAGAAGGCAACTTTAAATGCCGCCGCAAAAAGTGCAGCCTCATACTGATCACTGCACACTTGTGAGAGGACGCCACAAATCCTGACCAGGAGTTGGGGAGTGATGGGGGCCCGGCGATCTGCTTGCCTGGGCCCCTCATGGGACCATCCCTCAAGCGTTCTCTGGGCAAAGAAACCGCCGTCAGGGGGAGAGTGGCCAGCCAGGCGGCTCATGAAGCTGATGGCAGACAGCTTACTTGCAAGGGTTCCTACCACTGCCCCCTTACTTCTTAGGCACAATGCAAACTGGAGTAATTGTGCTTCCGGGATTGGAAAATTTACCGACCAGCCCATACATGATTGAAATTGCTGAAATTCCCTAAAAGCTCGGTCGTAAGCTACCCGGGTTCGTACAGCCAAGGATCCTCTTATGATGTTGAATACTTCTAAGATCCAAGGCTCCACACTGCCAGCGGCTGAGGCTCCAGTGTTGGGCAGGCTCCAGGTGCCAGGGAGCGAAAGCGCTCCATCTGGAAACGAGAAAGGGCATCAGCTATGCCGTTGCTCGTACCCAGCACATGCCTGGCCACAAACAAAATGTTGTGCCGTAGGCACTTTAACACAAATGCCCTCACCAGCCTCATGACCCTGGGGGACCTGGATGACATGTAGTTAATTACATGCACCACCGCCATGTTGTCGCACCAGAAAAGGACCGAACGATCTGAAAAGTGGGCTGCCCAGAGGTGTACAGCCAGCACAATTGGGAAAAATTCCAGGAACGTCAAGTCCCGGTGTATCCCCTGCTCAGTCCACTCCTGTGGCCATGGGGCGGCACACCATCTCCCCCCAAAATACACCTCAAAGCCCATGCCTCTGGCTGCATTGGAATGCACCTGCAATTCCACTTCTAGCTTCAGATCTTCCCTCCAAAAGCTAACCCCATCAAACTCTGACAGGAATGCAGCCCAGGTCCAGCGATCATCCTTCAACTCCTTGGTCACTCATATGTGGTGATGTGTCTGGGGTTTACCACGAAGTTTCCCATATAAACGGGACAGAAAGGCACATCCCAGGGCTACCACGCTACACGTGAAATTAAGACTTCCCACCAATGACTGGAGCTCCCTGACCGCCACCTTAACCGCAGAGTTGCATGCCTCCACTTTTTCCCGTAACCCCCTAACTTCTCCACCAGAAGGCGTGATAGGGACTTAACTGTGTCCAGCTCAATACCCAAATAGGTCAGTGTGGTTGCAGGTCCCTCTGTCTTTTCAGGGGCAAGGGGAATCCCTAACTCGTCTGCCACGTTCTGGAAAGTCTGCATCAGTGCAATACAGTCCCATGTTCCTGCCTTGCCGATGAACAGGAAATCATCGAGATATTTTGTGATTTTCCCCCCTTTTGACCCACCGCCGGACCACCCACTGTACCATGGAGCTGAACTGCTCAAACACTGAGCATAATATGGAACAGTCCATTGGCATCGCCCGGTCAAAAAAGAAACGACCCCGAAAATGGAAACCCAGTAGGTGAAAGCTCTCAGGGTGGACTGGCAGGAGGCGAAAGGTCGATTTAACATCACATTTTGCTGTCAGGGCCCACTGACCTAGCTGAACTGCAGGATTGAACGATATGTATTACACTGATGTGAGTTCCCTCGGAGATAGCATCGTTGAACAATCTCCCTCGGGGGTAGGATAGGTGTTGTATGAGCCTATATTCACCACGGGCTTTGTTGGGGACCACCCCTAAAGGGGATATGATCATGCCAGGCAATGGTGGTGATGGAAAAGGTCCAGCCACTCTCCCTTCCTTTATTTCCTTCTTCAGTTTGTCGTCCACCGCATATTCCAATCCCGCCACCAATATGAGATTTGGGGCTACTCTCCCCCGATGCACCTGCCTCGCTGGAATCCTGAACCCACTACGAAAACTGTTAACTATATACAACATCTCACTCCTGTCTGGGTAGGCTGCAAGAGCTCCAGCCAGCTGGTCGACCCTAACTGCGGTTAGGGCCCTTCCCCACTCCCCTTCGGACTGGGTACCTTGACCCCCTTTTCCGGGGGGGTCCCTGGCCATATCTTCCTTTTCCCCAGGGCTGCTGCCCTTTGTTGCATCCTGCTACAGCTTGGGTTCCCCCGCAGATGGGGCATGAGTGCCTAAATCTACAGTCCACGCTTGCCGGCTTGTGC
>QEPC01014402.1:8249299-8263711 GCA_003113815.1 Sphenodon punctatus | reverse complement strand
TGTTAGGTTCGGGAAGGGATCCCGCAGGGAACCGTGGATTTAGCCCTACTACGCTATCGCCCTTCGCTCTTAACTGTACTCCCCAGAGAGAGGCTCACACGTGGTTTACTGAAAGATTCCCCTCAGGTTGTAAGGTGGCCGACTCTAATTAGAGCAGGGCCTTGTCATCATTGGGGTGTCGATCAGAGGGATGTGGGAGCAGGCCTCTGGTTCCCTATACAGGGTGAAAAACCCCTGCCCCCTGTGCACACAACCCCCCCACGTACACACAGTGCAATTGGTATAGGAACAGTGCCACCCAGGGCTCAGTGCAGGAAGGGAAGGAGTACCAGGATGCGGGAAGGTAGGGGGTAAGGAACTACTCGGGAATGAGGGTACGGAAACCTTTGAAAGAATGGGATAAGCCCTTACGTGCGCCGCTCTTCCACCACCCCCCACACTTCAACCCCCTTCACCTCACCTCCTCCACACGCTCTTCTCTCCTACTATTACTCACACACCACACTCGCTCTCCGTGCACACTCCTTTCACGCTCCACACACTCCTTCGTCTCAATTTCCTCCGGTCCGTCTACGCTCTCCCAGGGGCCGGCCTCACAGCAAACTGATCGCCGGCACTGAGTCCCCGCACTTCCGGGTTTAAATAGGTCTTGCTCCGCCCCCTTTCCGCTGAGCCTGCAGGCGTGCAGAGCGCCGCGTGGTTGTTGCTGACTCCTCCCCTGACGTTGTCGGCGCTTCTGGATCCTTGGCAAGGCATTGTAGCTCCGCCCCTGACGCTATAGGGACCTCCGGGGTTTGCGGGGTTTCTGCGGGGGTTTCTTCGCCCCCTTGAACGGCGGACTGGGGGCTTGATACTTTCGGCCGGCTGGCCTCGGGGGTCTCCACGGCTCGTGCTTCCAGGGAGTAATGCCCCGCTCGTCGGGAAAGGGCTCTAGCCCTGACAGCCCAGCTCAATACCCAAATAGGTCAGTGTGGTTGCAGGTCCCTCTGTCTTTTCAGGGGCAAGGGGAATCCCTAAATCGTCTGCCACGTTCTGGAAAGTCTGCATCAGTGCAATACAGTCCCATGTTCCTGCCTTGCCGATGAACAGGAAATCATCGAGATATTTTGTGATTTTCCCCCCTTTTGACCCACCGCCGGACCACCCACTGTACCATGGAGCTGAACTGCTCAAACACTGAGCATGATATGGAACAGTCCATTGGCATCGCCTGGTCAAAAAAGAAAAGACCCCGAAAATGGAAACCCAGTAGGTGAAAGCTCTCAGGGTGGACCGGCAGGAGGCGAAAGGTCGATTTAACATCACATTTTGCTGTCAGGGCCCACTGACCTAGCTGAACTGCAGGATTGAACGATATGTATTACACTGATGTGAGTTCCCTCGGGGATAGCATCGTTGAACAATCTCCCTCGGGGGTAGGATAGGTGTTGTATGAGCCTATATTCACCACGGGCTTTGTTGGGGACCACCCCTAAAGGGGATATGATCATGCCAGGCAATGGTGGTGATGGAAAAGGTCCAGCCACTCTCCCTTCCTTTATTTCCTTCTTCAGTTTGTCGTCCACCGCATATTCCAATCCCGCCACCAATTTGAGATTTGGGGCTACTCTCCCCCGATGCACCTGCCTCGCTGGAATCCTGAACCCACTACGAAAACTGTTAACTATATACAACATCTCACTCCTGTCTGGGTAGGCTGCAAGAGCTCCAGCCAGCTGGTCGACCCTAACTGCGGTTAGGGCCCTTCCCCACTCCCCTTCGGACTGGGTACCTTGACCCCCTTTTCCGGGGGGGTCCCTGGCCATATCTTCCTTTTCCCCAGGGCTGCTGCCCTTTGTTGCATCCTGCTACAGCTTGGGTTCCCCCGCAGATGGGGCATGAGTGCCTAAATCTACAGGCCTTCCGACCCTCGCTCCGAGAGGGATCGTTGGAAGGTGCAACTCCCCCCATGGGTTAACACGTGGCTGCTATCCATTCGTGGAGTGCTAGCCACATAATTCTTAGAGTTGAGCCATAAATCGTGTGTGCGTGTCCCATCTCAGGCCTGAGGTGTACGATGCCCTGTGGCGGAATGCCTCATTGTATCTGAGCCAGGCGCCAGATGGGCCCATATCGTAGGCGCGACAGACAATGTCCACATATTTCATGAGGTCATAGGCTCGCTCGGGGTATGCCTGTGCTATCACACCCTGGTAGATGGAATAGGCCAGCGTCCAGTTCGCCCAATTCAGATCGACCTGGGGGCACTTAAAGCGCTCCTTCTCCTTACTGTCCCCTTTGTCATTCGGGTCTGGTATGGGGTCAGTAAATACAAGGGTAAATAGATCCAAATATTCCCCCTTCCATATTTTCTCCCTAGTGTGTTGCAACGGGTGGGCCCCAATGGGGGCTGAAACATCCGCATACCCACTGCCCGGCGGGGGCAGAGGCCTTGAAGCCCCAGTCATGGGGATGGGGGCCAGCTGTTGGGGGGATCATACCTGTGTGGCCTGGGGCCCATATGCTAGGTGACCTACTATCACAGCTAGGGGTGAGCCATGCTGGCCAGAGGCGGGCACCCACGCCCCATTCCACCATAAGCGAGGGGACTCTGTGTTCCCTACTGCAAGCCAACGCAAAACCGATGAAGGGGCCGCCGACGGGGAGACAGCCGGTGCCCCAGTCCCGATCCCCCATTGGCAGGACATCCCTGCATTCCCCACAGTTGACCCCCCCCGGGCCACACGGAGGGGGGCACTGTTGAGGGAATAGAAGCCAACCCTTCCCCCCCATGGGGCAGTGCAACTGAGTAATTGGCCCTGGCTGCTTCCTGCTGTGGTCCACCCCGCTACACCCACTGTTGACGCTCCCCTGGCTGTCTGCCGTGGGGTCGGGGCCCCACTAGCCACATAAATGCTTCCGCTTTGATTCCCCCATATCTCCATAACCTGAGCCATGGCTCCCCTGCTTGAGCCCGGGCGCCTGCGGGTGATATTCCTGCGCCATCGACTGGAGTCCCCGTTCCAGCACCGCGATCCTTTGGAGTGCCTCGGCTACTCCCGGTGCTAATCCATCCTCAGCCTCTGCTGTGCCTCCTTGCTGGTCTCCAGTGTCTCTGCGGGGAACAAAAGTGGTCTCGCCTTGGCCACCCCCCCTATTTGGGTGGGGTCTGGCCCAGTGCATCTTCCTCGCCAGCATACCCAGGGCCAGGGGCTATCAGTCTGGCCCCTGCCTCTGACCTTCTGCGCCGAGCGTGGGACTGTGTTCTTGCCTGCCTGGTTGGGGGGGGGGGTCAGTTGCCCGTCACGGGGCACCCCCATCCTCTGCCTCCCGGTACCTGGAGGGGGGGAACCACAAACCTTCCTCCCCTCCTCAGTTCAGGTGTAACGCCTACTCCCTGGGGAGGGATTCCTGGCCCTTGGGATAGGGCACCTCCTTGCAGTATGCTCTGATACCTCGTGGCATAATTCCTGTGGGGGAACCCCATTGTGTATGTGCCCTGCAAGGAACCAGCTTGTATGGGGTGTGTGTGTGTGTGTGTGTGTGCGCGCATCCTCCTTATATCAATCCCTGCCACCCGGGTGGGCTGCCTACCATGGCCTGTGCCGAGGGGAGAGGGGGCTGGAAAAAGGAGGTCCCTGCTGGGGCAGGGGTTATAACCCCCCACTGCTGCACCCTGCCAGCCAGAGGTGCCTTCTCCTACTGCTGATGGCAGGGGGAAAACGGCCTGGTTTAGGGGTGGCCGAAACAGGCTGGGGGAAACACTGGGGCCCTGCTGGACCTGATATTGCTGATAAGCCAGCTCGTGCTCCGAGGCCATACAGCCCATCAGGGCCTTGCATCCGGCCAGTCTGTCCTGCAGGGCTCCCAAAATGGCCACTGCACCTCCCGCTGTGCTATGCCCGGGTGTAATTGCTCCTGCACTGCCCCGCTCACCTATTCATCAGAGGGCCCTGTCCCGTTGTCCACCCTCACCCCCTCCCTTCCTGGTTGCGGCCCTTCTTGCTCTTCCCCTTCCCGGGGGTGTTTGCGATAGTCTGCTACCGAGTAGGCCGCAAGCCTGCAGAAGAGGGCTACGCTGAGCAGCTTCCTCCTATTGCCTTACTGCCTCGAATGGTGGTTAGAGGCCAGGCATGCTGGGAGAAGGAAACACCGCCTCCAAGTGGGGCGGGGCTTCCAAGCCCACGCTTGTCCCAATTGGAGGCTCCCCGTTGTCAGGGGCAACATCAATCGGGACGCACTTCCCCAGCCTCATTCTGGCCGCGTCTCCTGCAACGCTTGCTGCAGCAGCGAGGGTGCGACCGCTCTCCCTGCCTTGCCTCACTCCGCAAGGGAGGGCAACAAACCCCCCCTTTAGCTGCCAGTACTGGCATGCCAGGGGCCCTTCCTTGATTCTGACTCTTTGATCCTGACTCCCTACTCTTCACCCTAACTGCTCATGCCATGGACCCCTGACCTTGACACTGGGCAATAGCCATGACAAAGGGGTTGATGGTGTTGGGGGAAGGAGCTGCTACTGCTAGCGGGTGATGTGATCAGGCTTGAGAGAGAGGTTAGTGAGGGGCCCATTTCTGGTGCTCTGGTCATGGACACAGAGGAAGCAACACTCAGCATGTTGAACTCCAAATCTGCTGTGCTAGGAATGCCCTTCTCTGTTCTGCGTGGTGGTTGGCCAGCGAGAATTAGAGCAGTGCTGGAAAAGCTGGTATCTCTCTGCTAGCAAAACCTTAGACAAAGCCAAATCAGTGTGTCTGGCTTTAAAAAAATATATTTAAAAAGCCCTGTCCCAGTGCTGTCCCCTGAGTGGCAAAGCGCCAGCAGCTGGTGGCACGTGCAGTAAATGGTAGGAGTTAATTTGTCCAAAAGCCCCCCTGGGTGCCGCGATTAGGACGAGTTACATCACCGACGCTGGGGCAGGTCATTGGTAAATTCTGCCCAGAAGCGTGCTGCTCCTGTATTATTCATGGAGCCTCATGCATTATCGATGGGCCGGGAAGACTGCACTTTATTACTTACAGATTCTGCCCCTGAAGTGCCGGGCCGGCGACTCTGGCTGGAAGCCTGATTTCAGGGAAACATTTCCAGCAGAGCACCTCTAGCCTCCCCCTGCTTCTCTCTGCCTTGTCCCAGGAGGCAGGGGCGGTGCTAGGCCTAAGCAAACTGAACTGTGGCTCAGGGCCCAGAGCAATTGCCCTTCTCCGCTTGCCTTGTGACATTTGCGCACAGCGTGCTGTCGGGAAGCGGTGAGGACTGGGAACATACTGAGCAGCTGCTGGCACCACGGCCTGCAGCACAAAAGTGGTGGTCTCCAGGGGAGAGGAAAACATTGCAGGCCAGGGCACCCACCCATGGGGACCTCGGAGCTGCCTGCTTGGCTTATAGCCACAGCCACACTGTATTTATTTCGATTTGTAAACTGCCCTTCCCTGAAGGCTCGGGGCAAGTAACAGCGTCAAAAAAACATACACACAAAACTATGAAAATGAAACCCATTAAAACCATATAACATACTAGAGCTGAAAGGAGTAGCCTCAAAAATGAGCAAACACGTTGAATCTGGATAATCCTACTTGAAAGAAACCAGTTGAGTAGTGAATACTACTCAATTGAGCACCCCCTTTTTGGGGAATTTGGGTTAATTCATTTTTGTTTCTGTCATCCATTTTGTTTACGTTGCTGCTTCTACCTATTTTTCAAATTTGTGAGGTACCCCACCCATTTCCAGGGTTCCTGGTAAAAAATGAACAGAAATGAATGAAATAAATGAAAAAAAGAAAACGAGAAATTGAAAAAAAGAAAAGTGCTTGAGCCTCACTCTGATTTGGGGGGGGGGGGGAGGGTACGGCAAGTATTTTTTGCCTGCTCATTTCAGCTTAAAAAAAATTATATACAATCCTCATAAAATGATGCCGCTTCATAAGACTTTCTTTCAGCATGTTGTTGGGTTGCTTCCTCTCTGGGTTTTGACTCTGGAATCTCTGGACTTTGGGGAAAGCCCCAATTTTTCTGGGTCAGTCAGGGGCACCGCCAATAACTCAGATAAATTGGGGCTTCCAGTGTGGCAAGGGGGAGGGGCATAACTAAGGGGGAAAATAGGGGGGCTGTGCCCCACATTCAAGGCCCATCATCCTTCATTTCTTTCTTCTCTGTTGTTCTCCTAGTTCTGCCCTCCACAAAGGTAAGTCTCTCCCCCCCCCCCCATCTGAGAAATCTTCGTTTTGCCACATCAAGGGGTGGCCATGTCAGAAAGGGAGCTAGCGCCCCCTTTCTAACATGGGCTTGCCCCATGGAATCACAATTCTGTATTTCAGACGGGTGTGATAGCCCCTTTGACCCACCCCTGCTGGCATGGCCCTGGGACCCTCTTAGTATAAGCCAGAGGGAGGTGGCAACCCTAGTTGTGTGTGCAGGAAGGCGGTCCCTGGGGGCCAGGAGGGGGGAGCCAGACCTGACAGGGAGCGCCGGGGTCCCCTGGGATAGGGGGGCCCCACGTATTCAGGGCTTACTTAAACGGGCAAGTGTGCTAGAGCAGGGCGGCGGGGCCTGGCACTGTGTTAGTGAGCAGGTCCCAAATCTACACTGCCGCTCCTCAGGCTTCCGGGGTGGCTCCATTGATACTCGTAAGGGGCCCCAGAAGTCCCAGGACCACTGCCTCTCAGTCTTCTGGGGCTCTTCTGGTTCTGGGATCCTGAGAAGTGGCAACAGTGTGGCTTCCTATGCCCTATTCCTCACCCCAGTTCTGGAGCAGCGTGGCTTCCTGTGCCCTGCCCACCACTCTCCTCCGGCAGTGTGGCCTCCTCTGGCACTTGTCCCTCCTGGGGTAGAATAGCCTCCCCTCCACTCCTGGGGGGCAATGCAACGCTCTTCCTTGGCTCCTGGGATGTAGCTTCCTCTTTCCCATCTCCTTCTGCCACCTGGTCCTAGTTGCCTTTGCCCTAGGCCCCCTGGCCCTATGTAGGGGTTACTGCATGGTCACAATTGCGGTGTTATCGGAACCAAGTCTCTTACATAGTGACCTCGAGGGTGTTCATGGTAGAAATAGTTGTGGTGGTGTTTTTTTACCATGGATTGCTTGGGGTTATCATGTGGTGGATTCATTCGGACATTATGGAAATGGCATGGGATTTGATAGCAGTCTCTGATAACATGAGCTTTGGAAGACCCTTCTGGAATATGGGGAAGGAATAGCTTACAGCAGGGCTGTGCATTAGGATAAAACATGAATAAATACAGAAGGCCTTTTTGGTTTCCAGATTCAAAACACAAATACTACCCTGCAATTTTGGGGGTTTGTTTTAGTGTGCTTGGTGCCAACCAACCAAACAACTCCATCTGTACTTTGCATTGCTGGTTCCGGTGTCTCCCATTTTCTGTTCTCGGAGGTTGTGTGCAGGAAGCCTGTTTGAACCCTGGTTCCCTGCTCCCATTTTCCTCCCTTAGACCTTTGAGGAACCACCGAGCGCTGGTCCAGTCCACTTCCTGGCAGAGTAGGACTGGGCTTAGTTTCTCCTCTAAGATCCATTGACCTTCTGTCTCTGCAGGGAATTGGAAAGCTTTTAAAATTAATGTAAATAAAATGGTTTAATAGCTTCAAAAATCAATAATAATAAAAATTCTCTGCATATAAAGTACATTAAAATGTATTTTAAATGAAGTATATTAAAGGTAGAGCTCCATTCCTCCCCCCCCCCCTTTCCCCTCCCAGGCAGGTCAATGGGGTCCCAAGAACAGCGCTTTGTGATTAGATTAAAATGCATGCTAGGTTGTGTGTTAAGTCGTGTCCTAGCTGACTGGGAGCACCGAGTTAATGCACTGAGATGCTGCATTACGGACAGGGCCTCTTGGCTTTACTGAGCATGATCAGCCAGGCTGGAGGTCAGCAGCAACAAAGTGACAGAGCCCTCCGTCAAAAATTCCATCACTAATGGCACTGGGTTTGTAAGCTGCAGACACCATGGGTATTTCTTTAGAGTAAGGGTAGGAAACTTTGCCCCTCTTTGGCATATTGAAAATTAGTATAAGCTCCACTGGCCAGATAGACATTGGGGCGGGGATGCTTAAGGGGCCTGCTCAGGATGGGGGAAGCAACGGGAGGGTCCAGATCGTGGATCTATCCCTTGTCCTTGAGCGCATGCCATCATCTCTGCTCCCTTTGCCTGAGCTCACTCTTTCAGTGCTTGGGGGGCAGGAAATGGATCCAAGAGCCAAGCCCAGAAATTCTAAGTGCCAATTTTTATTTTATTTTTTTAAAAAAGAAAGAAAAGTACAAAACAAAAAACCTAACTACAGGCCTGATTTGGTCCATCACAGGGCAACAGTTCACCATCCCTGCTTTTGAGTAAAATGGCTAGATCCAGGCCTTTAAATAAAGGAATCAGAGACTCAGGTTCTATGTCCTCTCCCTGTGGAGTTGTAGGTGGCAATTAGAGTTGAAATGGATAGTAAGAAAGCTATTTGTGGATAATATCCCGCATTTTGGATAGCTTGGCAGTTATCTAGTAATGATCCAATAACCATGGAGGCTAGCCATCCTCCTGGATAGGGATGAAGCGAAAATAAAAATATTTCTTGCGAGGACGAAAACTGGGCCGGAGATCTCAATGGAATCTTGACACCTGATTTGAATTCTCATGAGATTTTGAGCTCCACACTGATCCGACTTTGCGAGGAGTTACCCTGGCCTGGAGAGGGTCCCAGATCTCCTGGCCAATACAGCCCCTTGCAAAAGCCCTCAAGCGACTGCCTGGCCTGTTTCAGGCTGAAATAGACCAAGCAACCACTTGTGGTTTTGCAAGGGGTCACTCTGGCGAGAGCTGAGTAACCCTTTGCAAAGCCAGCTTTCCGAGGGCGAGTGCCAGGGCAGACCCTGCCAGGACAGACCCTCGTGACGTGCCCTAGTCCCTTTGCAAACCCGTGTGTGGGGAGAGTGGACAGGGTTCCACACTCTTCCCCCTTGCACGTTGCTTTGCAAGCCAACAAGTGTTCGGGCACTTCACAAGGTGCTGCCTGCTAGCAGGAGAGGGGGCGACCCTGGTCTCCCTCCCCTGCTGCCGGGGCAGCACCTCGTGACGTGCCCTAGCTGCTTTGCAAACCCGTGCGTGGGGGGGACATAGTCGTGATCCACTCTGTCCCCTTGCTCAGGCGTTGCAAGTTGCTAAGCGCTTGGCCACTTCATGAGACGAGGAGAACCCTTGTAAAGCCGTCTGCGGGCGGGTAGGGGAGGGAGGGCTGTCTCAAGTTCCTAGCTTTTCTTGGCAAGAAACTGAGCAGTTTCTCAGCTTGTTCTCATTGGCAAAAACAAGCTGAGCTCCTTGATTGTTGCTGATAAAAGCTAGAGTTCAGAAATCGAGTGGATTCAGGCCTAATACTGGATATTGCTGCTTTACTGTGTAACCAGACCAGTCCAGACAGAGGGAGGGAGTAAAACAAAAAAGAAGGGGAAAAAAAAGTCAAACAGTAATTAAATGATTCGGTATAAGCAGTATTTTGGCAAGCGGTATTTATCTGGTTAACCAGAAATCTGCTGGTTACTAAATTAGATACTATCTGCATTTGACCGGATATCTCATAGCACGGATACACGATATCCAGCTTGATACCGGATAATAGTGGCTACTCGTTTCAGCTCTAGTGGCAGTGAGGTGGAGCAAATGGGAAAATACATCATCATGGGCATGTCACCCTTGGTTTCAAGGTCAATGGCTAGTGTGGTACCTCACTGTCCTAGCACCGTCCTTCCATGTTCTCTACTAGATGTCACCACTCGTTTAACCTACCAGCAGCTAGCTAGCTCCATTTTCGCATCTGCTCTCTCTCCATGCAGAACATCCCCAGTGTTTAATACTGTTTACCCTGCGGTGTCCTCACCCTTTGCGTCTCCCCTTGTCTCTCTGCAGGAGTTTAGAACACAACCCTTTTAACTGCAGCTGTGACATCCGCTGGATTCAACTCTGGCAGGAGAAGAGTGAGGCGAATCTGCACAACCAGGAGCTGAATTGTATGAACGTGGAAGCCTCCATCATCCCCCTGCATGCGATGAACATCACCCAGTGCGGTAAGGAAAACACTGCAGGGGCTTCCTTCAGCCTCGCTCTCCAAGCAGAGTCAAGAGCAGGTGGAGGCCAGTCAGGCTCCTCAATCTCCTTTGTCATCTACAAGAGAAAGTGGTGCTAGGTAGAAAGAAACCACATTTAAAAAGAGACAGAGGCCACAAGCCGTCTCCCATTGAAGTAAATGATAAAAGTTCCATTGATTTCAATGGGAGTTGGATTGCTCCCATAATTTCTTGAGCACAGTGGATGATTTCCCTGTGGGAACTTGCCTCTGCAGGGGATTGAGACAAGAAGGGTTTATATTGATTGAAACTGGGTTTCCTGGCTGTGGAACCAGGGGGGGGGCGGATCTTTAGAGAATACATTGGGTCCTGAAAATAGCCTCCCACAGGGCATGTGACATGGATAAAGCATTGACACCAGCCCATGTGCATATTATCAATAGTGTCTATAGGATTTTCAGTATTCAAAGAGCTTTACAATCCTTAGTTAGTTCACCCTCACAACAACCCTGTGAGGTAGGTGGTGGTTGTTTCCATTTTACAGATGGGGAATTGAGGCTGAGAGAGAGTGACTTGCCCAAGGCCACCCAATGAGGTCATGGCTAAGATGGGATTAGAACTCTGGATTCCCAGGTCCAAGTAGAATGTCTTGTTAGAACAGAAATGGATAGCAAAAAAATTTATCCACAGTTAGGTTGTGAGGCCCTACTGGGGCTACGTCCCCTCCCCCCGGCTGTAGCACCCAGGTGGTACTTTACTCTGGGGGGTGGGGGGCAATGAGGCCCCCGTCTATCAGAGTACAGGGGACAGACACCCCCAGACCCTTGGTGAAAGTGGCCCTGTTTCCTCCCCTTAATGGCAATAGCCCTGCTCCTTACCGGGACTGGGGTCCCAAGTTGGGAATTCCCACCCAGTCTGAAGGTGTCCCTCATACCACATTAACCCCGGATGACTGGCGCTGTAAAAATGATGCGCGGGCAAAGACGTGGCAGCGGGGAGAGGCTCGATGCTGGCAGTAGCGCCAGCGCGAACCGGGTTCTGCGTTGAACGGGATTCTGCTGCGGCTTTGCTCATGCATGACAGGGCTGGACATGCAAGCAAAGCCGCGGCAGAACCCCATTCGCACCAGCGCTACTGCCAGCATCGGGCTCCTCCCCTCTGCCGCATCTTTGCCTGTGCGTCATTAACAATGCCAGGCGTCAGGTGTGAATGTGGTATCAGGCTCTCCTGTCCTCTCCCTGGGGTGGTCTCTCCTGCACCCGCTTGCTTCTTGGGCTGTCTTGGCTGCACATATGGGGATGTGGGGTAGAACTTGCACCCTCCAGATGTTTGTCTCAGTTCCCCCCTCCTTTTTAAAAAGCACCTGAAAAGATATTTATTCTCTGGGTGTTTTTAGGATCCACTGATGGTTCACTCAGTGTACTTTGTCCTCCCTTTTTTTTCCCTGCCCCATTTAAAAAAAATAATTAATAACTGTCTTGAATTGTTTATATGTTTTTTTTACCTTTTTGTGGAGCTCTGAGTGCCATGTAAGGCAGGGGGCACTATAACAATAAAGTTATTATTGGGGTCTGGTATTCTGGGTTGATTGGCGATTATCAATATATAGTAACCATGGAATCAAAATAGTGACAGTGGATTTTTTTAAACTAAGACCTGGGGGAAAGCCAACAGTTGCTGTGGAGCATGCTGTTTGGATGGCGGCATCCCAAATGGACGCCAATTGGTAGGGGAACAGTGTCTTCCAGTAACGAGAATAGGGAAGAAAGTGATCTGGAGGGTAATGCTGTGGAACAGACAAACTGAAATACTTCCAGATTAAACAAAAGATGCAACCACAAGCACCGGAGGTATTAAAATGCTTAGAGGTTAGTTTATCCACACCAGAAGCCTCCAAAGTAAAATGGGGGAATTGGAGTATTTGGCTTCAAGTGAGAACATTGGTATCCCAGGCATCTCAGAAACATGGTGGAATTAGGACAACCAATGAGACCCTGCAATACCGGATACAAATATATAGAACAGGGGGTTTCATCCTTTCCCCAGTCATGAACACTGGAGTAATGTGACTACTTGGGAGCGCTGCATGACTTGCACGGATGATATGCATAAATATGCATAGATTCTCTCCCCCTCTGCAATTCAATTGAATTCAGTCCAAAGGAAGACTGTTTCAGAGTGCTCCCGATGAGCACTACGGACAGCTAGCTTCGGGAGCAATTTCACTCATTCTCCCGAGCACCAAGTTGAGAATCCCTGATATAGAAACAACGGGGCTGAAAACAAATGTGACGGCGGCAAACAACTGCAGCTGCCACTCCCTGGGTCGGTGTGTGGCACGGGGCAAATGTGTGTGTGACCTGGGGGCCGGAGAGCCATCCCGGGTAAGGTGGAGGAACCGAACACACATGCGGGCGTCCAATTCTGGCTTTGCCCCACTCCCCCTCCCTACCCCCCCCCCCCAATTACTTACAGATGTGGCGAACTGTGGGCACAAGAAACCAAAGCAGCTACTGTTGCCNCCCCCCCCATTACTTACAGATGTGGCGAACTGTGGGCACAAGAAACCAAAGCAGCTACTGTTGCCTGCGCTGGATGGACTAGGGGTCTGACCCGGTGTGACTCTTACGTTCTTATGGAGGTTAACTGCCAAACTGAAATCCCTGCTATGCCGATTGCTGCGTAACTAAGGTTACCACCTTTTAAAGAGGACATGTTTGAAAGATACATGGTGCCAGGACTGCATTGGTTCCAGTACAGCCTTGCAACATGTTTTTTTTCTTAAGCATCCTCTTTTAAAGGGAAGGTACGGTAACCCTACGCGTAACCAAACCAGTATGGAGTTGGAAGGAGGTTTTTTTTTAAAAAGTCAAAAGGTAATTAAATGATGATGCAGTAACCAGTGATTCAGTAATCCATTTAACTGGTGGATACCAAACCAGATACCATTCAGTATCCACCCAAATAGTAGCAGATGCTTGTTATAGCTCCACGCCTCTATGTTATACTGACGACTGCAACTAGGTACCTATCCCCCCGCTTCCATAGTTTTGCTATGGGAGACCCACTAATTTGATTAAGGTTAATATGGCAATGGGGCCTCGCACCAAGCCCATTGATCCTACAATATGCTGACTAGGCCTGTCCCCAGCATCCCTTTTGACAGCTAGAAAAATGAGGAAAGTAACTTGCCCAAGATGACCTAATACAAGCAGGATTTGAATTTGGATCTCTCCAAATTCCAAGCATAATACACCATCCCATTGGACTACACAGACTTCCTGCCTGAGGCCTATAACTGTGCCATTAATATTATATCAGGGGTGGGGGAACCTTTTCCCTCAAAGGGGCCACTTTGAAATTCAGTACAAGCTCCAAGGGCTGCTTAGAAGTTGGGAGTTGAGGTGCTTAAGGAAGGGGTGCACTCAGGAAGCGAAGGATCCAGATCATGAATCGGTCCCTTACTGTGTACACTTCCGCATCTCTTCTCACTTACCCTGAACTCAGTTTGTCACTGATTGGGGGTAGGAACTGGATCAGGGCCAGATTCAGGAAGTGGAAAGGGGCCACATAAAAACTAGTTGTGGACCTCATTTGGCCCTCTGAGCGCCTAAGATTTCCCCACCCCTGCTCTATTGGTATCTATAGCTTTATAGGTCTTAAAATCTCCTCCTGTCCCACGAGTTGTTAAAGGGTTTCTTGTAACAATAGTGAGCTCACTATCTTCAAATGGAAATATGATTTCTTCACTGGTGTCCTTTGGTTCTCGCTCCTCAATATTAAACCCTGGATGTCAGCCGAAATATTCATGTGTAGGTGAGCTATGTGGATTTGAAAGAGAAGTGGGATTTCCACAACAAATTGACTGGGGAATCTTGAAGGATTAGAAAATCCTTAGTAAGGAAGGGAAAAAGTTGTCCTGCTGTTTGTTTTTGAGAGGACAGTGGGGTAGATTTATGCACATTCATTTCCTGGGCTTATGGGGTGAGCAGCTGCTCTGACCACTGACTCGCACAACATTTGCTTCAAATACTGGTGTGAAGGCAAGGAGAGAGGTTGCCGCGCTGAGATTCTTTCTTCCCATGGGGAATCCTTCTTTCAGAGACTTGCTAAAGAGGCAAAAACAAATAATAAAACCTTTTTCAAGTATATCAGAGGCAAGAAGTCTGCTAGGGAGTCGGTTGGGCCATTACCAGGGTGTAAAAGGGGCACTCAGGAAGGAAAAGGACATTGCAGAGAAGCTAAACGAGTTCTTTGCTTCGGTCTTCACTGCGGAGGATGTTGGGGAGATACCCACGCCGGAACTCTACTTTGTAGGTGATGAATTGGATGAACTGTCACAAATCAGCGTGACCCTGGAGGAGGTTCTAGAGCAAATC
>QEPC01014402.1:8186679-8230520 GCA_003113815.1 Sphenodon punctatus | reverse complement strand
GGGGCTTTCATTGCTTACATTGCAGCCATTCATTTAAATGGCTGCAATGTAAAAAAAATCCGGTATCCGGTAACTGGACCGGATTTACCGGGTTGAATCCGATAATGCCGGTACGCCCAGTACCAGCATTATCGGATTCCGGATTTACCGGTATTCCCACCCTTACTGAATAGTTTATAACTCGCAGGGACAGCAGGAAGGTCAGAGGGCTGATAACAGAACCAAATGGTACCAGAAAACATAGATGACTTGGTCAGACAATAAGGTGCCTCCAAGAGGGTGGGGGGGGGGAGGGAGGGGGACTATGGGGGGCCCAGGGCCAGGAGTCAGGCCCTCCCTCCAGAAGGAGGAGGGGTAGGACCCTTTTTGGTCAGGGCAACCCCTAAGCCAATGACCAAGCAGCAGGTACCCCAGATCTAAGCAACCAATAAGAATGCTCCACACAGGTTAGCACTGACAACCCCGCACCCTGGATAATCATAAGGCAGTCACTGGATAAAAGGCCAGTCCCTAGACAGAGAAGTTGCCTCTCACGGTACCTGATTCGCTAGCTCTTTGAATGCCGACAGGATCAGTGGGTGGCCCACTTTGGAACTTCTCCATAGGAAGTTCCGCAACTTGCTCCACAGCCAGGCTTCCTCTCTCGAGGCTTTGGGCCCCCGCCCTGCCCTCCTTCTGAGACCATACCTGAGACCTCTGACACATAAGAATACATGCTTTCTATGTGTTTTAAGTAGTTAAGAGTAGGTGAAGGATTATATGTTAAAGGTGCAAGTGCTTCAGTTACAATTGGTATGTTAAACTGTGTTGCTCATTAAATAAAAGATCTATTTAATCAAACAAAGAGTCATTCTTATAAATTAGAAGATTAGTAAGTCCCCACCCTCTCAACAGTAGTATTTTCACTTGGTCCCGATAGAATTTAAAAGGGAAATCTGCCTCACCAGGGTGCAGAAAAGCAGCTAAAGCCCCTTTTAGAAGAGGCCTGCTTCACCAGGGTGCAGAAAGGCAGTGAACCCCTTTTATTTTTTTTCAGTACAACACACAGACTGTTTTTACACGAATGCTCCCACCCCCCTGCTGGGGGTGGGGATGGGTGGCGTCCGTGAAAAGGCCACGGCGGTGGGTGAGGGGATGAGTGTTTGTCCGTGCAAGCAGCACGGGTGGTGGTTGGGGGTGTGTGTGCATTCCTGCACACCATCACCCACCCATGGAGCAATGGGCTCCAATGCCTGATACTCCGTGGGTGGAGATGGGATTTCACCTGTGGGAACAGGCGCACCTCCACCCACCGCGGCTGCACACCCATCCCCCCCAACCCACCGCGGCCCGTTTAAAAAGGGCCCCAGCCTCGTTTCATTAAGACCTCTTTGAGTTGACCCCCTTTCGCTGGTTCCCAGCGTCCACTGGGCTCTTACACCCTGCACCAGGAACGCTGGCATAATTTAATTTGGGGGTCAGGACAGCCCTATTTGCCATGCCCATTTCTGAGCATCGTGACATCATTGTATTTGGAAAGGGGTGTGGACCTTTTGCACCGTCCCCTTTCTGACGTGGTCACACCCCTTGGTAGAGGTGGCAGCCAGAGAGGTGCAATTGGACCCATGTCGTGCACCTGCTGTCTAGTGCCCGTAGCATCGTGTCCTCTAGCCATTTCATTACTTGCAGGGCTTCCACCCTCTCTCCTGGCCTTGCTACTTAGCTAGCCCCAGCTCAGAGCTTTCAGGCCCTGCTGCTGAGCCCTTTTCAGGTGGGCTGCACTCTAGCCAGGCTCCAAGGTTTCCCTTTAGGACTCTCCTGCACTAATGAAGCCACATCCCTCCAGCTTCCCGATAGGCTCCTGGCCCCCACTCTTGTCCTATGCCCTGTCTCCTTCCCCCCCACCCCCGGTCAAGATTTGACTGATAGTCTGGCTGGCAATACCAGGAAGCTAGGTGGAACTTCCTCTTCCTGTCTTACGCTGCATCTGACCTGTTCCCTGACTCCAGCTTGCCCTGAATCCTGTACCTTGTCCTGCCTGCACCTTGCTTTCCTGTCTCCTTATTCCTGTCCTGGCCCTACTCTCGACTCTGAACTTGACATCCCTACTGACCCTGACCCCTCCCCCTCCCACATCCCTGACTCCGATACCTACAAACTCAGACCACTGCCTGCATCTCTCCCTGTTGTTCCCCTGAAGTCACCTATCCAAGTACTGGCCAGGCTTGGCATTGTTTAGCTAGTGGGATCTACCAAGCACTCTTCCCAAGGCAGTATGAGTATAGGCAGCTCTGCTTCCTCGGGAAACCTAGCCTGTGATTATTGCTTTCAGAGGCAGAAGTTGATGGGGAGAAGGGTGAAGATTTGACTGGTCTGACTTTGCCGTCTGCAGTGTTTTTGATGATCTGTATGTCACGTGTCTCATGGGATACAGTTTTTGCATTCTGCTCTCAGTTTAGCCCTGAAGGCCCATGGAGTGGACCTTTTAAGATTAAGCATTCAAAGTATGTACATGAGGTGGTGGTTGGAGAGTACGAGGTTAGCATTTTAAAGGAATTAGGTCACCTCTTCTAATCATTCTCATCTGTACCTTCTCTCTCATACATGTCTCAGCCTGGATGCAGTGTCATCTGGATTCTGCCTTTTTTTTTATATCAAGGGTGTGGAACCCCATTGCAGGCCACTTGGAAATGTTTAGGTTAGAGCAGTCTGCAAGGGGACCGAGCCCCTCGAAGAATTCTGTAGGAGAAGAGGAAGGGTCTGATGGGGGGATCTATTCTCCGAGAGGGCAGGCCCTGCTGGAACATTCTGAAAGGGAAAGGGATGGAGCGTATTCAGGGGGGCAGGGCCCACTGAAGCACTCTTTGTGGGATGGGGCAAAGTCCAATGTAGATTTCTAAGGGCGTGGTTCCTGCTGGGGTGTTTTTCAGGGAAGGCCCAATGTGGTGCATTTCAGGGGCAGCAGGGACTGTTGGAGCCCATTGTGAGAGCGCTCTGCAGGGAAGGGGGAATGGCAGGATTTGGTAGAATACTCCGTAAGGATGGGAGAGGCTGTGGGAGCATTCTGCAAGGAGGACAGGGACAGCTGGACCACTCTTCCCTGCAGTCTGCATAAGAGAATACCTGCACCCACTCTGCAAGCAGACAAAAGAGGAAGGTGGGATGCATTAAAGGGGACACAGGGGACCCCACAGTAGACTGGGGGGTGGGGGAATCGATTGGAAGTGGGCATTGGGCTGGGGGTTGACCACCCCTGCCTTATATTTTAAAATCCATCCTACATCATTATGAAGCAACAGCTCCTCCGCACAGGAGGAGAGCCCCCCAGTTACTCCGCCTAATGAACAAGCAATTAATGCATTCGCCGTCAGCGATGTGCCATTCCTCCCTGTGCCAGTAGATGGTTTGTGGATAACTACAAGCTGGGGAAGCTCTAGTTCCAGGGAGTGCTGCAGAGACAATGTGGAGTGCAGCACAGGAGTGGAAGGGTTCTTGCATTGCCTCCTGGCTTTGCGGGCCCAGCTTCACTTGAGTGGGCACCATAGAGAGAACTCTCTCTTTGCCCTCAGGAATGATGATGCTGTGAAAAAGTGGCAGCCTCGAGTTGGCTCCCGCAGCCCTCGAAAAACGCAGCAAAATAGGGCGATTGCTAAATATAGAGCAATACCAGTGGTATTCTCATTTATTATTTATATCACACAGAAAGAGTACACAAAGCCTTCCCGCAGGTCAGGTATAGTAAATGAAAACCAAAATCCCTGCCTTGGAGAGCTGGCAATTGAAAGACATGAACAGATAGGAGCAGAAAAAATTAGATTCAAGCTTCAAGGACGATAATCTGTCTAGCTATCTAATCCAGTTATGTTCTCCGCAATCAGTGGAGGAAGGGAGGATTGGAAGGGAGTGATTTTTTTTGATTTTTTTTTAAAAGGATCCAGAGGAGACCTTGGAAACTCTGGACTGGCAAGTCTGACTTGAGTACCAGGCAAGTTAATGGAGGCCATTGTGATGAGATAGAGTTATTAGACACACAGTGGAGTCTGCTTACGTTGAATTTTTCCAGCCATGTAAAAAAAGTTTGACTTATCAGAAATTCTACTTAAGCAGACTTTATTGGAATGAACCTGGAGATGGAGGACACTGGTGCTCAGATTAGTTGGACACCAGGTTTTCCATCTCCAGACCCCTTCCCTCCTCTCAGAAGCAGAGGGGCAGGGCAGACCAGGGCAGGGTGTCTGTGTCTCAGGAAATGGATCACTCCATTATGACCTTTCTGAAGCTACCAAATTTGGCCATAGTTGGAGACAGAATGCTGGGCTAGATGGACCATTGAGGTGATCCTCTATGGCAATTGTGTTTTCATATGGCTTGTGTCTGCAGCACAGTGGTGGGAGTCACAAGGCAAAGAGGAAGGATGGGGGGTTGGGGTGGAGAAGTCTATTCTCATTTCTCTTCTTTGTGTCTTAACTTCCTTGTCTGTAATATAAACCCTTTTGTCTCTGGAAGCATCCCCAGTTTACTTGGTGAATGCTGGGGCACTTTTCAAATGCAACGTGGACCAGGTCCGCTGTTCCAAAGAATTGTATAGTCTAAGGCCTCTTGATCATGCAAAGATTGATATAGATTCTTAAGTTTACTAGTGGGTAGTTTCATTGACTTCAGTGGTACTGTGCCTTGTAGTGAAGTTATGGACCTATGTAGGTCTTTACAGGACCAAGGTCTGCGATGCTGGAAATTCTAACACTCTGGAGAGGATAGAGTTCTTTTCTTACACCTGCCCCAAAATTCTTAACAACGATCTCGCACAGAAATCCCAACCAGATCTGAACCTGATGATCAGAGCACGGCATAAGGATATGGGAGTGAGACACAGTCCAGAACACTGGAATGCATCACTGAGGAATGGCTAGAATTCATCCCTTGATCTCTGCCTCAAGCTCAAACAGAAAATATTTATTTCCCATTGGGCCCCTTATAGATTGTGCCAGGCTGGATTTAGGTCTGAAGATGAGGGCTGGAGATGCAGCTGCAGTAAAGCTACTCTTTCATGTGCTTTGGAGCTGCCCTATAATCCTGTCTTTTAGGTCAGATGTTACCCATATAATCAGCACAATTCTAGAAAAAAATTCTTAGCATTCTTCTCCAGAAGCTTATCCTGGGCTTTGTCTACAAACCCAGACCCCCACTTGATTTAATGGGATGGCCCTGATTGTTAAAAGAATAATCCTGCAAAAGGGGAAGAGCCAGTTTCCCCCGCACAGGACACTATCTGAAATAGGATAGCCATATAATACCACAACGGTTATCTGGTTTACGGTATTATGGCGTCACTGCATAACTGAATGGTAGTGTTACTCGTCTGAAACCAGGTCTGGAGGGGTTGGGTTGAGGAGTAAACAGGAAAGGAATTATGGAAAAATGATACATGACAATGCGTTAAATGATGCATTGCGGTATTATGCGGTAATGTAAATTGGTAAAAAGGTTAACTAGTTAATTCATGGAACAATAAACCAGATTCTGCTCAGTATCTGGTCCTTCCTGGAGCAGGTCAGATACCATAGATCCAGCCAGATACCATTGTGATACCAGAAAAGGGGGAGCAGTGCAGGTGCTGTTGATTGCTTCCCATCCACTCCCCCATAACCTGTAAATCTGTAAATAAATGGATTTCTGCATCCCTCCCCTTATTCCATATTCTTTAGTAAATTCAAGTCTCCCCCCCCCCCCCTTCCCTTTTCCTTCACTCTTATTCTCCTTGCTGTTTTCCTCCCACACCCTTTCCCTCCTTCAGTCTCTCTGGCGATTATACTATTGTTAAAGTTGTTTATAGTGTTATCTGGTTTGTGAGCTTCTCCCACCATTGTTTTTTATTGGCGCACCCCAACGAGACTCAGAGACATCTGTTGGTTTCAAAACTGGCCGCACTCTTTATTATTCAAAATTCAAACGAGGCCGGTGAGTAATTGCACATGCAATTTTGGATCCAGTATACTAGGCTAATAAACTTATTAACTTTGATGCCGTCGTGGATGTGCCCTACAGCGTTGGCATCTTTAACCGTCAACCTCCCCTTTTCGACAGCACCATGACTCTGGCCGAATAAGGGGGATAGGCCCAACTTTGGGCGCGAGTAAGGAGGTTGGTGCCCGCAGGCCAGCGGACCGCACATGTCCTTTCTGACGTCACTACGACACGTCTCCCCAGGGTCATGACCCCAGTGTGTGCTGTGACCACATCACTCTGGTTATCACGTCCCCATCTCTTAAGGAGATGACTCTTCCTATGCTTTTTCTTTTCTGTTTAGCCTACTATAGCATACTGGATCTCTGCCACAAAGGGGGAAACTGAATCTATTCCCCCGACCCCCACCGCCTCTTTAAACTGCCAATCATCTCAGATGTTCTGCCAATGCAGCCAAATATAATGCACTCCCAGCTTGTGACAGGTGTACCCCGTCGTCACAAAACAGGTCCATCCTTCCACTAACTATGTTGGGATGTTTAATGATGGTTCCCCCTAAACCAGACACCCATTTCGCTATCTCTCAGCTAATATTTCTTCTGGCCCTGTCTACCCTGCCTGGTTTAATTGCTGCTTCCCACATAATGCGAGGTATAAAACTAGTCCAAACTATGTGAACACCTCTGAACAAACTTTTAACTGTCAATAAATCTAGCTTAATTTTTATTATCAAGTTAGCCCCTTTTCTGTCTGGGAGGTTGTTTTCCCCTAGATGAATTACCAATATATGTGGTGTTGATGATTCCCCTAAGGTTTTCAACAGCGGTAGCAGTTGGGTTCATCTCATTCCACCCTTGCCTAGCCATTTTATATTAAACCTATCTTCCAGTCTTAGATGTACACCCCAGTCGTTTGTCCTAGCAGCTCTGTTTGCCCATCGTACCAAACTGTGGCCCACGATCCATACCACACGTCTTTCGGTCCTGGTACGCCTAAATCCTACCAAAACAAAAAGACAAAAATTGTTTACTTAGTGTAAGGTAGAACATACTTTTAATATGCCTGTGACCGCCATCTTCCGATGGCCTGATTACTTCCTTGGGTAAGCCTGCCGCTGCAGCTGTTGTAGCAGCGCCAATCCTAAAAGAGTGGGACCCAAATTCACCTGCGGGCAATCCTGCCTTATTCAAGGAAGCCTTGAGTACTGCGGTAAATTGATGATTCATAATCGGTGTACCTGACTTATGAATGAATAAGTATCCGGGAACATGAGGGCGGATATCCAAATACCGCCTCATCTGCTCTACTGGGCATATTGCCTTATTCCCGCATTGATATAGGTCAACATTTTGTCCCCTACTCCTCTGATCTGTTTTGGAACGTCGTATTCTGAACCTCAATCCGGTCTGTGTCAGTTCCATGTCATGGAGTAAGAATGTCCGCTCTGTGTTGTCCTTTCACAATCTGGGCACCACCTCACTGACTCTAAACCCTCCAAAATACGTTATGACATACGCAGAAGTAAACCACTGTGCTTCAAAGGCATTGTGGCATACTGTTGTTAGCGTCTGACTTAATTGGACCAGGACAGGAGTGGTTATTGGTGCTCTAAGTATGGTAGTGGTCGGGTTAGCCCTAGCCCAACTTTCATACATACGCTTCAAGTAGAAGCCTTTGTCGGTGGAAGGAAAACCTTTCAGTTTACTAAAAAAGGATATGGCTGCAACCTTTCCCGCTATAGTGCCCCTGGTCAATCCCTTATCATGCAGGTGCATGGCAAATTGAATTACTTCAGGCTCCTCTATGGGAAAACCGTTCCCCCCCATCCTCTGTTAACCCTAAATAGCTGGTATTCATGGAAGGCCCTACCGTACGAGTTTTCAGTTCTAGGCGCCAATGATCCCTGTACGATTGACTGCATCTCTAACTCCCAAGGTTCCACACCCCCTGTGATAGAGGGTCTGGTACTTCTCTGGCTTCTGGTGCCATTTCTCGGAATCGTTCGAACTGAAACCGAGAAAGGGCGCCAGCTATGCCGTTGTCAATGCCTGGTACGTGTCGTGAAGTGAACAAAATATTATTTTTCAAACATGCCTTGACCAATGTCCGCACGAGTGACATAACCCTTGGAGAACGAGATGACAGGGTGTTAACCACGTGTACTACCGCCATGTTATTGCACCAGAAAAGTGTAGTGCTGTTGGCGAAGTGCGGGGCCCACAGTAGGATGGCAACAACTATTGGGAATAGCTCCAGAAATGTTAAATCTCTGGTTAGCCCCGCTTCATGCCACTCATTGGGCCATGGTGCTGCGCACCAGCGCGTCCGGAAATATACTCCGAATCCAGCCCCTCCAGCCACATCAGAATGGACCTGCAGTTCGGCCTTGAGTAACTTTTGTTCCCTACAAAAACTCATGCCATTGTACCCTTCCAAGAAGTCCAGCCATGTACCCAGGTCCATGTCCAATACCACCTCTATGCTGATGACACTCAACTCTATCTCTCTACTTCCTCTCTCTCTCCCTCTGTTCAAGCTCGTCTCATTAACTGTCTCTGTGACATCTCTACCAGGATGTCTCAACGTCAACTCAAACTCAACATGGCTAAAACTGAACTCCTTATCTTCCCCCCCCCCTCATCCTTCCTCTCCTTTCTCACTGTCAATAATTATTGATGGAGTCACCATCCTGCCTGTCCCCCAAGCCCGTAGCCTAGGCTTCATCTTTGACTCACCCCTTTCTTTTAAACCCTACATTGACTCTGTTGCTAAATCCTGTCGCTTCTCCCTCCATAACATTGCTAAGATTCGCCCTTTTCTCTCTGTCTCGTCTGCCAAAACTCTTGTTCATGCTCTGGTCATCTCTCGCCTCGATTACTGTAACCTCCTTCTCACTGGCCTTCCCCGGTCTCACCTTTCTCCCCTCATCTCTGTCCAAAACTCTGCTGCCAGGGTCATCTACCTCGCCAGTCGCTTCGACCATGTGCAGCCCCTCCTCTCTTCGCTTCACTGGCTTCCCCTTCCTGAACGAATCCTGCACAAGCTCCTAGTCTTCACCTATAAAGCTCTTCACAACCTTGCTCCCCCCTACCTCTCTGCACTTATCGCCCTCCATACTCCAGCCCGTGCACTTCGCTCCTCCTCTGTCCCTTCTCTCACCCTTCCACGCCTTCCCTGCTCCCCTAAGCGCCTTCGTCCCTTCTCACTTGCTGCCCCCCATGCCTGGAACTCCCTCCCTGTCCACATCCGCCTTGCCCCCTCCCTTCATACCTTCAAATCTCTCCTTAAAACTCACCTCTTTCGCTCTGCTCTGTCTGACTCTTTATCCTGCTGAGCCACTATTCCTATACCTACGATCTGTTTACCCTTATCCTTGCCACATGGACCTGCCTGCTGTCATTCTCATCGTAACCAAGCCAAGTACGTGCACTTGAGACCTCGCATCTTCATGAATGTTAGACCCCTTGTCTCTCCCTCTGTTTCCCTTCCTAAGTCTCTCCCTCAGCTCCTGTCTCTCAGATTGTAAGCCCTAGGGGCAGGGACCCTGTCTATTTTATTACTTTGTAAAGTGCCAGGTACATTGCTGGTGCTATATAAATATTTGTTGTTAATAATAATAATAAAGGTCATGTTTCATTTCCCTTGTGACCCTAATTCTATAATGGGGCTGTATGTGGCCTCTTAGTTTGCTGTACAACCTGGACAGGACAGCTCTACCTGGTGCAACTACGCGGCATGCGAAGTTGAGGCTCCCTATCAATGATTGCAAGGCCTGTACAGTAACTTTTCGAGCTCCCATTCATTCCTTAATCTTTTGTTTCATACTCTCTATCTTGTGTCTGGGCAATCTTGACTGTTTTAATTTGGTATCTAATTGCATTCCTAGGTAGGTGATAGTCGTGTCTGGGCCTTCTGTCTTCTTGGGGGCTAGAGGAACGCCGAGCTCCTCGGCCAATTCTTGAAACAGATGTAGGGCGGTTGCACGCACTGCTTCTTGGGGTGGGCATATTATTAGAAAATCGTCTAAATATTTTATCACCTCACCCTCTTGCAGTCGTTGCCTGAATATCCATTCTACGAGTGAACTAAAGCGTTCAAACGCAGAACAGGATATGGAGCATCCCATGGGCATGGCTCGATCATAGTAATACTTGCCCTCAAAATGGAAACCTAACAGATGGAAACGACTCGAGTGCACCGGCAGCAGGCGGAATGCCGACTTGACATCCCACTTAGCCATGAGTGCACCCCTTCCCATTGCCCTGGCTTTCTCCACTGCTTCGTCAAATGATGCATACTTAATGGTTGACGGGTCCTTTGGTATGGCATCATTTACCGAGAAGACCCGAGGGTGGGACAGATGATGAATCATCCGGAATTCCCCCCGTGTTTTCTTGGGTACGATCCTCAGGGGTGATATCACCAGGTTGTGGATGGGGGAGTATTCGAAGGGGCCAGCCACCCGCCCTTCTGCCACTTCCTTCCCAATTTTTACTCTCACTAATTCTTCACGACTCTCTAACGATTTCAAGTTGCGAATTATTTTATGCTGGGAGACTGGGCCGGCTGGAATGAGGAATCCCTTTTTAAAACCTTCCACTACATACTGAGCCTCTAACCTGCTGGGGTGGGATCTCAATGCTCTCTCTAATTGATCAATTTGGACTGGTGTCAGTCCCTTTTCCAGGGCGGGACACCGGTGATGTTCCTTGGCCTCCTTTTGCGTTTCCTGCTTCCTGATTGAATCTACCCCGATTACTCCTTTGCTTGGGGCGGTAGCAGACAATGGCCGTGTGCCTCCCCCCACAATTGGAGCATATATGTCGAAACCTACAACTGGTTTGATTGCACCAGCCCGCCTTATTGTATTCCCAGCACGGGCCAGGTGGTCCTTGTCCTACTCTGCGGCCATCTCCATGAAATGGCTCATTCGCGGGTGCCACACCTCCCCGTACTAAGGGGTGCCCACTGTCTGCCCGAGGCCCATTCATGGCATCGATCATACACTCGAGCCATAAATCTGGTGCGTGCTTATCCCAGGGGAGCCCCGGGGTATTGGCCGCCCTATGGCAAAATGTTTCGTCATAGCGTAACCATGCACCAGGGGGTCCTGTACCATGTGCCCTGCGGACTATGTCCACATGTTTATGTAGCTCCAGTTATCGCCCCGGATCGGCTTGCATTATTACCCCCATGTACACTGCGTACGCAGGCGTCCAGTTGTCCCAATTACGATCTGCTTTGGGGCGACGGAACTTTTCCTTTTCTTTTGCCTCCCCTTGTTCGGAGTGATCCACAATGGTATCACTGAACAAAAGTGCAAAGATGTCTATGTATTCGCCTCAACATACCTTCTCCCTCGTAGCTTGTGGCAAGTGATTGCCGAATGGGGCTGCTACTTCAGGTATGACACCCCCCCGGTTACCCTTGGTGTTTCTGTACCCGTAACCGTTGGAGCAGAAATTGCCCCGTGGGTTGGAGCAGGGGGAGCCCTAGGGAGAGCCATGCCTGCCGACAGGTTCATCGTTACCATTGGGGCGGGGGCCTCTTGTCCTGTATTTGGGCCTGTTGCTGGGATGATCCACCCCCAGCCCCATTTACCATGAGTAATTGCGGGATGGCCTGCTGTTGGCTGGATGCTGCCTCCCCCTCTGGGGTTACAACCGCATGGCCACCCACCGAACTAGTTAGGGAGTGGGCCCGGGTACCAAACACCCCAGCCGCCTGGGGGGTTGTTGTGTCTCTCCCCCCCCATATCCCCGACACCCATTGTCCCTTCATCAATTGTCCCCGTGCTCCCCCATCCAACCGGCTCACCGTACTCTGTTGTTCCCTGAGGTGCACGTCCCTGGGGTTCTCCTGCGTCCTGTGCCATGCTCGGTCTTGTATTCCTCGACTCGGTTCCCTTTCCAGTGCCCGGATCCTCCTCCACATGTCTGGGTCACCCTGGTCATTTGTCTGGTCTGACTCCTGCAACCATATCCTGCTCGCCGGTGGTTCGTCACCTGCGGAATAATCTAACATCCCGGACCCCATTTGCTCGGCCAATGAAGTGCCTCGGCCTGGTGCAGCTCTGAGGGCGGTGAGCCCTGCGACCTTGTTGGCGCTGGTAATCCCCCAGCCCTGGGACTCCTTGTTGGTCTATCATTTCCCACCCAGGGCCTCTGTCCCGTGAGGTAGGGGCACGTTCAAACAGGTATGTGGCCTGTGAAGGCAGGACTACTCCCCCAGACCTGGAACCGGACTGGCCCACGCCAGATGTAGCTGGCTGAGGGCCGTCCATTGAGGGGGGAGGCCTGGTCGAATGCGTATAGGGCCTGCATGATTGGACCCCTGCTGGCTGCAGTGGCAAGGCCTGCTCCCCCTACTGTGCACCTGGTTCGCCCCCACTGACTACCTGGTTGCAGGGGTTGTGGGTCCATATTCTCCTCCCTCCTGTGTTCCCCACCTGGGTTAGTGCGATATGGGGAGGGGCGTGCTGGGTTCCCTTCATCGCTGTATCTGGCTGGGGGTTGGATGACTCTTTCCCCCCTTCGCACAACCCGTTGTGTGTGTGGGGCGATCAGTGTGCCCATCATTCGAGATTCATTATGGGCTTGGTCTTGCCCTCCCCCCCACCCGGTGATTTGTCCGTCACCCTGTCCAGGGACTGCCATGGACACTTCACCTACTTCCCTGGGTGGAGGGGCGTGGGCCCGCATTTGGGCCTCGCACGCAGCGTGGCGGGCTAACATTACAGCCCATGGGGGAATCTCTTCCCCAGACACCTCACCGATATCGAGCGGCGCGTCACCCTCAGGCCGCTGCTGCGCGGCAGCTGCGCCCGCTTCTTCTGTCCGGCAGCCCTTTTCTTGGTGTGGCCCATCCCGCCGCTTCTCTCCTCACTCGATTTTCCACCCAGGGCTTATGCCAGCAGCGGGGGAGCTCACTGCTGCTCAGGTCCTCTTCAGGAGCCGAATACCGCAATGCACCCTCTGAGCGGCTCTGCCCTTCCTAGAGAGGGCGGGCCACTCTTTGTTTCGGCGCCTTGTGCCGTCAGCGCATGTGCAGATCCCCTGGTTGCCGTAGCAACCCATTTTTGAAGGCAGGAGAGCATTCTAGCATGCTTCATGCCGCGGCCCACTCTCTGTGCCTCCTTCCTGGGGCCCGACAAATTCCCCGTCGCTGCCATGGCGGCGGCGAAGGGGTCTTGGTGAACATGAAGATAGGGTCAGTGCTAGGAGAGATGATTTTAGAATTTGCTATAATTGTTTCATGCAGTCCTGTAGCCAATCATAATTCTAACCGTATCTCAAATGCTTGCCTTGGAATATCCAGACCCATCTTCCCCAACCAGAAAGTGCTCTCCCTTTTGAGTTAATTGTCCTATTGTTCTTAGCAAAGAAAGCTTTTTACATTTTAAAAATGCCAAAATGACCAAACCCCCCAAAATAACCAAACCAGGAAAATCAAATCAAATCAAATTATCCCCCCAAAGTGGAGGTCTGAAGTCTCATTTTGGTCGCTGGTGGTATTTGGATATTTGTAGGGCTATTCAAAATGCAAATGATATCCACAAATAATAAATCTACTATCCGTTTCAGCTCTAATTGTGAGCACAAGCATGTGGGGGGAGGGAGGGGGAAGGGTTGAACGTGTTTGGGAATTCTTGTGTATGTAGGTGCATGTATACTCCTGCACCCCTAAACCCACCCTTTGTACACTCACCTGCACTCCTAAGCGCACCCTCTTCCCTACCCTCTCCCCACACTCCCCAATACTTGTGATTGGTCCAGCCTCCTGGTGTACTCTGGCACGTGTTTTAAGTTTGTATGAAACTCCTCGCCAGAACAGACATTAACATTCAGTGCATCTACGTTGGATAATTAATTTCACACTGGAAGATGTCTTCCTCTGGGAAATGTCATGGGCTGCACGTTCTCCAGCGCAAGGTGCCTGATTCCCCACCCCACCCAAATCACTGTAGCTTGTTCTGCTCAGGAGAGCGTTGTCACAACCAGCCAGAAGCAGAATTTTCTTCTATAAATGTCCTGTCCCTTGAGATGAATATTACACCCATTGTCGGGGTGAGGAGCGACTGTAGACCCCCATTGCAGTTCAGTTCAGCGAAGGCCATTTTTAGACAAACCCACCTCCCAGCCAGGTCCGTGTGTGCTGGGTGGAGCACCGGCACGCTTCCGGTGAGTGGAGGGGTGTTCACGCGGCGGGGGATGGGGGTGTGCTCGCCCCCACGTACGCACCGCCCCCACACAGAGCAACCGGGAAAAATCTGGGTTGCTTCATGCACTGGCATGGGTGGGCAGTGCAGGGGTTGCGGGGGCACGCCTCCACTCACGCCACCTTGAGGGCACTTTCAGACATGCCCCTCCCCCCCCACACACATATTCAGGCTGCGGGGAGGAATGCGCAGCCCGAATATGCACCGGGGGGCGGGGGGGGGGAGCAGGCAATGTCTGAAAGTGGCTGACGGGTGCCTGGGTCCATGGTGGATGGGTGGACTCACGTGGACACGTCCTGTCTAAAAACGGCCTGTGCCCCCAAATTCCAGTTCATTGGGAGCTTTGCTTACTCTCTTTGGGGTTGTAATGGCCAAGACAGAATTGTACCTTAACGGACAAGTCTGCAGTATCATCATTGCAAGCATCCTCGGCCAGCAAAGCTGCATGGACTCCTGTGAAAATCAGGTTGAGCTTGTTACGCCTGCAAGTCAATTGAAAGCTGACGTTTCCATGCTGTGTAAACCGAGTGTCACTGAGAGCTTTAGACAGTATCGCACAGGACTCTGGCTGGGTGTTGAGCTTTATTGAATACACGGAATTACTCCAGCCACTGATTCAAACAATTGCTAGTTCTGGCTAATATCGTGAAAGAGGCAGGCATAGGGCAACCCCCCACCTCCCCCGCCTTCCATCCCTGTCTGATTCCCTTTTCTTGTAGCCCTTGCTCCCTTATTGCTCTGCCAGCCCAATTCACTCCTAAGCTGTGCTGCCCACCCCTCCTCTCTGTCAACGTACCTCCGTCCCAACCGGCCCACACCATTGCTGTTTGCTCTAAGTTAGGGCCTGCAAAGCAAGACTTATGGAGAAAGGTTGAAGGAACTGGGTGTGTCTAGCATAGCAAAGACGGTATGATAGCCGTCTTCTGATTTCTAAAGGGCTCCCATCAAGAAGATGGCATGGAGCTGTTCTGCAGGGCAGCGCTAGAAAGAATGGGCTCAAGTTACAAAAAAGGGAGATTTTGTTTAAATATCAGGGGAAATGTCATAACAGTAAGAGAGGTGCTTAATTTGTAAAAATAAAAAAATAAAAAAAATTGGTGATTTTTAATTAATTCATTAAAAAAAATATTTTTATTTTTTTTAAAAAAGAATGACTGGGGCCCAAGCCTTTCCCAGAAGCCACACCTCCCAGTCCAGAGCTTGTCAGAGCAGGGAAAGGAACCATATTATTCTCTAGCTAGCAACCCAGCCACTAACTAGTAACTACCCTGCCTTTTTACAGCTGAATATAAAACAAGAGTTCCTGTGATTTAACCTTTGGAAAATCATGAATGAAAGCCCAATAAATCAATATTGGCGTCTTCTGGTCTTTCACACTTTGGGGTGCACACTCCTATTGGGGACCTTTCCTGGGACTCAGCTCCCTCCATGAATTTAATTGCCTGGCCTGACCCTTCTTTCTCTCCCCCCCCTCCCATCCCCCCCAAACAAACCCACAAATTAAGCCCTGAGTAAGAGCAGTCACAAGTTTCTTAGGGAGATTGTAGGCACTTCATTGCTGGAGGTTTTAAAAAAGGCATTGGGTATGTTGCAGTTCCCTGTGTAAGTGGCAGTGGGAAAATGCAGGGAACGTGGGTCCCTGATGACCACCATGCTAACCTGCAGTATCTCTTGCTGTTCATCAGAACTGTATGGTGGGGTCTAGGACTGAAACTTGGATGCATCCAGTAGTTAAGGATGGAGGTGCACTGGCAGAGCTACGTAAGGGCTTAGGACAATGCACCACCATGCGAAACTGCAGTGCCTCTTGGTATGCGTTGCAAGGTCATTTTAAGCAATAATTGACAATTGGATCAAGTTTTGGGGTGTGTTTTGTTCCTTCTTCATGTTCCTTTCCCTCTCCACTCAAAGTCAAGTCCATCCCAGACCATATGGTTTATCAGGCTGGTGTGGTTGAGGCTCACCAGTTTCTGTGGCCTGTAGTGCACAGGGGAGTTATATGGCCTGTCCAACCGCCTTTGACTTCCCCAACCTGTTGGATCCCTAGTTGTAAATCCCTACTGTATCAAGCAAAAAGGGCTTCTGAATGGAGCCAGCACTCTTTCTCTGGGTGCTTTTAGTTGTCACAATAACCACCCATGGTCTTCAGCAGCAGAACCACCAGTTGGACTTTTTTAAAAAAAATATACCATGTTGGCTTTTTGATGACATCTGAATGGATCTATCATGTGGTATCACCAAGGAGCTCAGTGGTGGAGGCACCCAAGATATTTTTCATGTTGCCTCTCCCATCGGTAACTTCTGTGATGCCATGTGGTAGATCCATCCAGATGTCATGACGATTGCCACCACGGGTGTTGGGACCTTGCAAGGTTGCTGTCTGGAAGTGAGGCAAGGGTTTGGAAGGCAGAGCCAAAATTGGGAGTCATCGGTGGCGTGCCGGGTCAGAAGTCTGGATCCAGGGGTCAAGCAAAAAATCCAAGATGGATTTTGGAAGATCCAAGAAAAAGCTGAATCGGTAGCCGGGTGGTCCAGTATCACATTGGGAGTTGGTAGGTCAAAGCTGGATCCAGGAAATGGAGTCAAGGTCAGAACTAGGTAACCCAACACAGCAGGAGTAGGATAGGGATGAAGGACAAGAGCTGGTGGGATGGGAGGCAGGGAGGCAAACCGGTGAAGAGCAAGGTTGGAAGACAGATGGACTGGAAGAAAGGGAGGGAAACATTGAGGTGGGATACCAGGAGCACCAAACAAGAGACCAGGGTTTTTTCCAGTGAGCAGACCAGGAGATTTTACATTGTGAGGACAGTTCCCTGCCTAGACCGTATATCATGGCCGTGGGCAATCCGGTCTGGAGCAGAAGGCAGCCAATCAGGGATTCCTTGGGTGGGGTTCATTCACTGGGTTTGGGCCATGTTAGGCCTAGCACTAGTATCCAGGTACAGTCCCTGTGCAGCACAGTGATCAGAGTATTTGTCCAACCCAGGTTCAAGACCCTGTATCCTTACGTTGGAGGGAATCAAATGCACCGTGCTGTGCTGATGCCGGAGTCCGTGGATGGTAATTGGGATGTCTAAAGGCCACCTATGAGTGTCATTCCTCAGCTCCTTGCTCCCTGTGAAGTCAACAAACTGGCATTAAGTGGTGCTGGCTTGCCTTGAGAGCTTCCCTGGGCATGCTGATAGACATGGATGTGTGGGAGGCTGCGGTCCCTTTATCACGCTTGTAACTGCTTTGCTTCTCTCTTTGTCCTTTCACAGGGATTACAGAGTTTAACTTTGTCTCAAGTAAGTTGCTTCTTGCCTTTTGGCTTTGCAATTACTTTCACTCCCTCTCCCCACTCTGAATTTCAAGCACTTTGCAGACACAGTGAAGTGAGATGGTGAAGTGGGGTGGTTATAGCCCGGCGGCTAATTGGGCAGATATCCTAACAATCTGAGAGCTGTTACATTGGTTCAGATAAATGGTCCTCCTAGCCCAATATCCTCTCTCCAACAGCAGCCCCTACTGGGTTCTTCAGTGGAGAGCTGAAACAGTTAGTTAGGTTTTTGGACATGACGATATTCCGAGCCGGTCATAAAATGTTCAGGGCCCAGGGTGGAAATGCAGTGCAAGGCCCCTGATGGCCCACTCGCTCCCCGAGGCCATGTCCCCTAAGAGGCACCCTCCGTGGGACCCTAGAGGTGGTTGTATTTGGGGCCCTGCTGGGAGGGAGTGAGGCCCCTTGCCCAGGTGAAAATGGGGGCACTGTGGGGCCCCTAGAAGTAAAGAAAAGAGTGGGCTGGGGGAGATCACTCTGTAGTAAGGTTGGCCCTGAATATATTATCTGATTAATTTGGCCACTTTGATCCAGGTCCAACTAAATGGATACAAACCGCTCTGTCTCCTGCTTAGCTCAGATATCCGTTTCCGATACCTTCCCATGGCCAAGAGCCACAAGACCCACCCCCTCATGCCCATGGCATCTCGGGGCAGCTTACAACATAAAAATTAGCATTAATTTAAAACAACAAAGGACACAAAAATTAAAACATTTAAAAATCCTTCTAAAAAACAGCCACCCCCCCAAAACATTTTTATCCCAACCCACCCTCCCCTCCTCCGAAGGCCTTGGAGAACAGCCAGGTTTTGCAGGCCCGGCGGAAGGCCAACATACTTGGGGCCAGATGTGCTTCCTTCGGGAGGGAGTTCCATAGTCGTGGCCCGGCCACCGAGAACGCCCTCTCCATTGTGGCCCCCCGTTTCACACAGGGGACTTCCAAGAAGGCACCCCCGGTGGACCGAAGGGGTCGCTCTGGGGCGCAGAGGCTTGGTCCCTGAGGTGGTGGTGGTAGTTATTATTATTATTATTATTATTATTATTAGCTTGTAGACCAACACCTTGAATCTGGGTCGGTACGCTGTAGGCAGCCAGTGCAGCGCGCGGAGCACGGGAGTAATATGCTCCCATCAGCTTGTCCCCTACCAGCTGCAGCCTCCGAACCAGCGTCAAGGGAAGCCCCATGTAGAGCACGATTCTGAGGAGTAGCTGTGATTCAGCTGCTAAAATTTGGGTGCAGTGAAGTGAGACACGGGATCATTAAGGCAGAGTGGGTCCAGAACGAACCCTGACTGAAATTGCTCTTGGACAGCTCAAGAGCTGCATGTGTCTCCTGATTCAAAGTTTGGCCACCCATTTTTAGTTCATTCGGTATTTTGGCTACTTTGTCTTGCCTACCGTGTATGTGTGTGTGTGATTACTAGAGAGCACAAAAATGAACTAAATGAATAAATGGTTATGCGAATATCCATTCAGACATGGGGATATTTGGATGACTGTCCAACACCAAAATCTACTACTCGTTTCAGCTGTACTTCAGACGTAGTGTAGGAGAAGCTAGATGGTAATACTGGCATCGTTTTTGGCACTTGGAGATTTAGGCACACTATCAGCATGAGGTTGCATCTCCTTACCATCCTTTATAGTCCTGTCATTCATGAATGATGGCCCCTGTCTAGAGTGGAAACAAGTAGTGCATTTGGTACCTGCTGGTAATAGCTGAATTTTTGGGTACCTGAATACCATTAAGTCCTTGAAATATCATATATTTTCATTTCCAAGTTAAACAATTTACCATTTCCTGGTCAGAACTCGGGACAGAAACCTGGCAAAAATTGGTATGTTACTTGGAAATCTGGTACCAGAAGTAAAACTAGATTGAAAAAACGGTATTGTGATTGATCAGGTAGTATTTGGATACCACAAAGTACCATAACATACCAGGTTGAATCGAATGCCACAATTTTGATGGGTATACCCATCTTTCAAGGGACTAGTTTAAGTTCTGTTCCTGTCCAGGTTGCTTAGACTTCCAGCAAGATCATCAATGAGTCTTCACTGCAAAGAGGCTCAAGGACTGATTAGGTTTTGGATGTTTGAACTTGTCTGCGGCGCTTCCTCCAAGCTTAGCAGGCCTTTGTGGTGTGAATGCTTAGCATTCCAGTGCACCGGCATTGCAACTGCCTGTGCTGGTCATGTTCTGCAGCTGGAGACTTCAACCCCCTGGGTTTTTAATTACCAGCTTTTAGGTCCACTTCCTTCTTTTTAGAAAAAAGGGATTCTTGAAGACGCTTGAAAAGGATGGAAGCTTGAAGATGATTACTTGGTTTCTTTTGATTTTTTTGATGGATTGGATTATGCAGCTGTTTGCATTCTGGAGTACCCCTTGCTCCTGTTTTCCCCAAGTACTGGCCAGTGCATGGTTAGATGATATATACCCTCACCCACACAGAGTTGAGGAGCTAGCCTTTTCTTGTTAGCTGGGCTGCAGTGGCTTTGGGTCTTCTCATTGTTGTTCACTGTGACCACATCCTCACGGCTGAAGTTATGCAGGGCCTTTGAGATTAAACATAAACACCTCTTAGCTTATCTAGCCTAGCTCCTTGGCAATGAAAAGTAAATGCAGAGGTCCCCCATGGAGCTTGAACTCAGTGCCTTTGAAATATCATGTGAACTCCTTGTCTTCCTCTTCTTATATTTGGGACCAACATGGCAACCCCACCCTCTCGTTGAAAAATATGGGACAAATCTCATCCCCTTGACCAGAAGTTCCCAAACTAGGAGTTAGAATCTCAACTGGACTTGCTCCATCTACAGATAGGGCTCATGATATTTGCTATACTTTGTGTGTCTTTGATGCTGTTTTGGGTTGCAGGATGGTAGTTAAGTCTTAAAATGGGATCACCGTCAACAATCTGGGAACTGTTGCCGTAGGCTAACTGGTCCATGTGATGTTTCCCAGCATCACTTGGTTAGAACATTTACGTTGGAGGGATTCCCTGGGACACACATTGAACATTTCTCCTTTGCTCTTTTGGTTACAGTTAATGAGGATGAAGTGAGTCCCACCCCACCTCTCACAGTGACCCACAAACCAGAGGAGGATACTTTTGGGGTAAGAACTACTTCCTCTCTGAAGGAAACTGTTTATGTTGATTTTTGTCGTTATTACTGGATGGGGCGGCATACTGTTTTCATCTCATCGTTGTTAAACTAGCCATTATAAAATTCACTGAGATGGACAGACCTCGGACGCTTTAGAGGTTTGTTGGATGAGCGGGTTCTCAACTGGTGGATGGCGTTCCACTGGTGGGTCTCGGGATGGTCTTGTACAGGTCATGGCAGAATCTTGAATTGGGTGAGAGGCTATAGAGCATCCTGGGGACCAACACGACTGAGTATCTAGAGCATCGCTTCAGCACTCCCAGCCCATGCTCCTGAGGGGAGACCACAATCTCCTTCTTTCTTTCTTTCTTTCTTTCTTTCTTTCTTTCTTTCTTTCTTTCTTTCTTTCTTTCTTTCTTTCTTTCTTTCTTTCTTTCTGCCTGCTGATGCTGTTGCCATAGTCATGCTCTATGATGTAGCAAGGCTGTGTGGGTCCGGGCTCATCCCAAAGATGGTCCCTCTCTAATGAAGACAAGGGGCCAGGGTTTCCAGGTTGGGGGCCCGGAGGGTAGGGTCTCTAAGAGAGGTGTGGGGCCTAACTATGAAAGCAACACCTCCCTAGCTCCCTGCGTGCCTCTCCTCGTCCTGCTCCAGAGCAGCAGCAAGCCCTCCTGGAAGGAAGTTTTAGGAGTGGATGGGCCAGAACTCCACTCTCACCCACTTTGAAAACTCCCTTCTTGGCAGGGTCATTTGTAAGCGGCCTGAGCGTTGCTAGGAAATTTTCAGAGTGGGTCCAGCTCCCTCTCTGCACCCACTCTGAAAATGTCCTAGTGGTGCTCAGGTCACTGGCAAAGGGTCCTTCTCAGAGTCTAGGGCCTGGGCTCAGCTGAGCCCCCTTGCTCCATAGTAGCTACGGCCCTGGTCCATGCTGCCTGTGGGGCCAGGGGTTCAGTACACTTCCTGTTTCAGTGCTGGTGGGAAGAGGCTGGTTACTGGGGAGTACAAGTATGGACTGGGATTGGGGCACTGGGGTCCGGGGGGTCACGGGGACCTCAGAGCAGTGATCAAGGATGGGCTGGGTGGGGTGAGCTGCAATCCAACTCCGTGGGCTGAGACTGGTGCTGGAGCCTTCCAGGCAGCAGGGGGCCGTGCCCGTTCCCGTCCTAAACTTGGGATGGGCCAGAGGGGTTGCTGGCCGATGGGTTGGAAATGGGGGAAGTGGGGGGGACACGTGTTTTAGAATCAGTTTTGATTAAACTAATCCCTGGATTTGTTATGTTGTGGTGACTCATGCTCTCAAACAAGGTGAGAATCACTCCTATAGGATACTGATGTGAACTCTATGAATCAGTTGAGTTTTAGGCTGCGTTAACAGAAGCATTGTCCCCAAGTCAGCAGAAATAATAATTCCACTCTATTCCGCACTGGTCAGACCTCACCTGGAGTACTGTGTCCAGTTCTGGGCACCTCATTTTAAGAAGGACTTTGATGAACTGGAGCGGGTTAGGAGGAGGGGGTGACAAAGATGGTAAAGGGATTGGAAAGCAAGTTTTATGAGGAAAGGTTGAAGGAACGGGGTATGTTTAGCTTAGCAAAGAGAAGACTAAGGGGTAGACACGATAGCAGTCTTCAGAACTGTAAAGGACTGATACCAAGAAGATGGCAAGGAATTGTTCTACATGGCTAGAGAGGGCAGGGCTAAAAACAATGGGCTCAAATTACAGGAAGGTAGATTTCAGTTACACACAAACACACCCACCCTTCTTAAAAGAGCTCTTCAGCAGCGGAACAATTTGCCTGAGGAGGTTGTAGGCTTTCGCGTCACAGGAAGTTTCAAAAAGAGGTTGGACAGCCATCTCTCTTGTAGCTGTCGTCATCCTGTATCCAAGCAGGGGTTGGACTAGATGACCCTTTAGGTACCTTCCAACTCTGACATTCTGTGAGCCGGCAAAATTTGGGGTGAGCAATCTCGTGCAAACACAAGATTCTTGACCTTTTCTGCTAGGCAAGAAATTCTGGGAGAAGAGTTTGAGAAATCGTGCGTATGTGGGGGTGGGGGAAACCACCGTTTGAACTTTGTCTTCTAGAAAAAAAATACTTTGGTTCAGGCTGATGAATCTAACCCTACCCAGAATCCTCCTGTTTGACTGGCGATGTTTCATTACAATTGGTGGTACGGGGTGGGGGGAATGTTGTAGGGAAATTCACCTTCAACTTCAACAGAAGTTTCAAGCCCATGAAATATATATATTTTTGTTTCACAGAGCCCAGGTGGAATATGTTGTTGTGTCTGTAGTGTTGAATAAAAAATAGTGCTTTAGAAACTTGAAGGCCCGAGAGCTGTGAGAGAACAAACCACCTCCCACCTATTTTAATCCGCATTCTTTCTGCTTTCCCCCCAATTGCAATTCCCAGTGATCTGAGGAGAGACCTTTTTATCTTGAGAGTTTAATAAACAACACTGCGAGCGAGAGAGGAATGTGCGGAAAATGTACAGGCAAATTGGTAAAATGTGACACTTCTAAAGGGTATCAAAGGCTGAGGAAAGTAGCCACCTATGTAAAGAGTAAAATGCTTTTACCTTAAGTGATGCAGTTAAAAAATAAATAAATAATAAATAACAGAATACATCTGTGTATGAGAAACTTGGTTCCAAATAAAGTTGAAGGCCCAAAGCAGTCCGAATACTTGGCCAAATGCAAATGGAAGAAACCTTGAGAGGAAGCTTTCTGTACAAAGCAATGCCATGGGGAAAGAGACTGAGACATAAATATTCCATCAACGTGTATGTCAGGGAGCTACTGAAGCCTCCAGGAAATCATTGTGTCTAGAAAGAGCTCTACCTTCTCTTCCTGTCTGTCTGATGCTTTCTTCTTCTCCTCTCGTTCTTATCTTCTGGCGGGCATTTTCATGGAGATGTGAAGGTTCTTTCTGGAGACTCCTTAACCCCTGCTGCTTACATTGCAACTCTGGTTAGGATCACCTGATGGTTGTGTCATTGCAAGCTGGTTATGAATCTGATGTCAGAAACAGAGGGGATTATGAAGTTGGACAGGAGCCTGGATACGAAGGACTGGGAGTGAAGGCTCTGTTTCTACACAGATGTTGTGAGGGATAAAACACGAGGGTTGATAAGACATGAAAAACATACTGGAGCAGATTTTTCTCCAAATAGAAATGTCATTGCTTTCCCAGTAGGAGTGAGTGGCTCTTGTAGTTTCAATATTGTTATTAAAACCACTTGCATTCAGAAGGTGGTCTTCTCTCCAGCGGACATCTGTCGTTGCAAGTAGATGACGTTTGTATACGCAAGGGGTAATAGAGCCAGAAGGCCTCAATATTTCAGAACTTAAGTCATTTCCAGGAGCTAGCACAGCCAGGTTCAATTCCCTGTATCCTTACTTTGGAGTGAACCAACTGTCTTCCTTTAGCCTAACTTTTCCCCCACCCCCTCTTCCCCTTACAGGTCTCCATAGCTGTCGGGCTTGCAGCTTTTGCCTGTGTGCTCCTGGTGGTGCTTTTTATTATGATTAACAAGTATGGTCGGCGATCCAAGTTCGGGATGAAAGGTACGTGCTATTTCTCGTCTCCAGCAGGGGGTGCTTTCAGGGAACACCTGGATCTTATCCTACACTGGGGACATTTTCTATACCAGTTGGAGGGGTGCCAAGGCCCTTCCAAGAGGAAGAATACCAGTTCCTCCTCTGTAGGTATTGTATCTAGAGAACTGTCAAGACTGTTGTTGAATTTGTGGATGCTACTGCTGTTGGAAATAGGAAGTTGCGCGAAGGGTTTGGGGGGCAATTGAAGAATTGGTTTGAAAAGGGGGCTTGGGCGAAGGGTCAGGCTGTTTGGGTGAGGCTATTCCTATACACCTGGTGATAAATGTTTGACTGCACTGGGATAGCAAATGGTTGGTTTTTCATGGAGAATAGATGCAGTTGATCTGATGCTGTTGGAAAGAACAATGGATGCCTTTGGAGTCTGTTGCTTTGGTGAGGCTGGGGGGTGGGTCTGCACTTGCAGAGAAATGGCTACAACTTATTTCAGCAGGTTGCATGGTCTTTCCCAGTGGAATGATTTTTCATCGGCTTCATGTCCATTTTCATGGGAACCTCTGTAGGCAGTGTAAAGCTTAATGAGAAGGGAGTGATGTTTGCCCTATGGAGCCATTCTTTCTGCTTTCCACAGCAGCATCACTGGATCTCTGGGATCCCGGGGAGAGCGCCAAGAGAGGCTGAATCGTAGAACACCATCTTGTTTTTTCCCCATGACTCTGCTGGTGCTTATTGCCAGGCTTGGAGTATTGGTGGAGCCCAGAACAGTCTGGTGGAATAGGTTCAGCATAACAAAGTAATTACCAGCCGTTGTCAGTATTCCTACCTACAGGCTCTTGGTAGCCAAACACGTGCTGTGTGGTTCCCATCAGCCTTTTCAATCTGGCAGCTGGATTCCCCAGCATCACTGGGCAGGTTTGGAGGCATTGCTTGTTCTGTTTGCTTTGTAAAGGTATTTCCATGAGGGGGGGTCCAGATGGGATTCTGGCTGGAGTTTTCCCTTGTGCAGAAAGGGAAATGGAAGATGGGTCTTTAATTTAAAGCACTCTCTTCGTAGCACTCCATGGGTAGGAAAAAGAGTTCCTTTGCTGTACCGCCGGCTTGACCGCCTCACCGTTAGAAGGGGTGGGAGCAGCTCGAAATGGAATCTCACCCCCCAGGGTCAGTGTATTGCTCTGAGAAAAACTGAGGAAGAAGCAACAAGGGGGAAAGAACACTCCTCCTTCTCGTACTCCTCACTGGTTAACTATAGAGGGGGAAAGCCTCAGAACCTAGAGGCTCTTGTGGGGGAATGAAACTCACAAGGAAGGAAAACTAAAGAGGCTTTTTAGAATCCGTTGGACCAAGGGCTGAAGAAAGAGCCATCTATCAGGCCCAAATAAAATAAGAAACCAGACCACCAAATTAAATGTTCAGCAAATAATATATTGTAAAGCACTTGTTAACACAATCACACATAATATATTGTAAAGCACTTGTTAACACAATCACAAACAAACAAGGAAAATATAAACATGTAGATAAAACGCAAGATAATCTCGATTCTCCCACTTTTGGCAGGTGTACCAGGTGTGTGTGAATGAGCATGAAAGGCAAATGTAATTGTTGGTTTCCCATTGTGACTGTTGGTTCTTCTCCCATGCGATCAAGATTGGCCACCGTCAGAGGACAGGATGCTGGGCTTGTTGGACTGTTGGTCTGACTCAGTATGGCAGTTCTTATGTTCTTACGTAGGTATTGTAGGGTGTGTATTAGGGGTGGGACTACCGGATCTACCGGTATCCGATACTGCTGGTATTGGGTGTACCGGCAGTATCAGATTAAACCTGGTAATCCGGGTAAATTGCCGGATTCCCCCCGTACCGGATTTTTTACATTGCGGTCATTCAAATGAATGGCTGCAGTGTAAAAAAAACAACCACAAACACTTTCCCTCCCCAAGTCCAGGCTGCGCGAGTGGAAGGGGGGACACCCCCCATCCACCCTGCTCAGCCTGGATTTAAACACCAAAAATAATTTCCCCTAAGTCCCCTAGTTCGGGCTCCGGGCCGCCGGCGGCGACCCAGAGCCCGCACCAGCACTGCAGCAACCAGCAGGTAAGTGTACCGGTACTTTACTGATCCCTGGGGTGGGGGGTGGTTTAACACCCCCCGACCCCAGGGATCACCCTACCTCCCCACCCAGGGATTAATGCTATTGCCTCCTACCTTGAGCTCCGGGCGGTGGCGATCCGGTGGCACTGGCTGTGGCTGCCAGTTTCAGCACGCTACTAGGCCTTCCAGGGAAACCCGGAAGTTCCCCGGAAGGCCTAGTAGCATGCTGAATCCGGCAGCTACAGCCAGCGCTGAAGCCGCCGGATTTCCACCGCCACCGCCCGGAGCTCAAGGTAGGAGGCAATGGCATTAATCCCTGGGTGGGGAGGTAGGGTGATCCCTGGGTGGGGAGGCAGGGTGATACCTTCCACCTGCGCAGCCTGGACTCGGGGAGGGGGGAGGTTTTTGTTGTTTTCCATTGATTTCAATGGGGACAGTTCCCCATTGAAATCAATGGAAAAGATCCGGTACCGGTAAACGGTATTAATCGGTAATACCGGTATTAAACGGTAATACCGGTAAACCGGTATTAATCCAGTAAACCGGTTTTTGTAAATCCAGGAACCGGTAAATCCGGTACCCGGTATTTGGCCTGATGTCCCACCCCTAGTGTGTATGATCCGGGGTGCATGTGTGTGTATGAGAGAGATGGATATGTCTGGAAACCGATTCCCTCAAATAGGACAGAAGAAGGGAATCACTAAGCTTCTCAGCTCCAGTGTCCCCCTTTCCTTTTCTAAAACAAACAAAAATGAGCTGCGGGAGAGGTAATTCCCTTTCTCGTGTCAAGCTTTCTGTAAAAGAAAAACCACTGGGCCAAATGGTATCCCACCCCTCACCCCCGCAGGCTCGTGCACACCGGACTTCTATACAAAGATTTTCCTGCCCAGAAGAGTGTGAGTGCGCAGGTGTATTCTCAAAGCTTTTGTCTCTTCTCTCCTCCTCAAGGGAGGAGTCCCTCTAGGCATGCCCAGAAGGTGCCCTGGTGGTGGAGAAAGGATAACCTAAGGTCAAAGAGATTGAGACGAGGCTCTTGCACATGCTCCCCTAGGGTCGCCAGGCAGCCAAGATGATTTACAGGCAGTTGGCAAAAATGACACCCATTTTGCCAGTGGAACATTTTGCTAAAAATGCCAATGGACAATGTGTAAACCCATAATTTAGGGCTACAAACCTGACCCCAATCTCCCTGAAATAAGAGGGGAGAGGGAGAGGAGCAAATCCCCGGTTCAGAGGATGCTCTGCTGGAGAATAAATTAAAACAAATTAAACTAAGCTAGATAACTCAAAAATTGGGGGTGTCAGGGTGTAAGGGGAAGGGGAGAGACAAAAACACAGTCTAGGCCTTGAGTCAGGCCAGGGTCTGCCAAAAGGCAGGACCCGACTGGGACTCAGGGAGGGGTTCACTTCTCTCCGGGAAGGACTGCCATGCCAGTCAATTCTCTAGATTGTACTCCTAGTCCGAAGGGAAGGGATAAACCCACCAGTCAGAATGGCCACCCTGGGAGTGAGCAGAAAGGCAGTTCACACGTAAGGAACCAAATTTCCTCATATGCCCAACAACTGCGGCTTGTGGTCTCCTGGGTAGAGTGGGGGAATACGTGTCCATTCCTGGTATCCGTTTCATGCTCTTCCACTGACCTAAGGCCTCCTCATCTGTAAAAGGGGAATAAAATTCCTCTACTTCATGGGAGTATTTTGAGAAGCGCCGATGGAGCTTAGAAGAGCCAAAAGTTAGAGGTACAAGAAAATAAGTGAAGCCAAGAGATAAGATTGTGACTCCCACAGGGGCAATCTTGACCTCTGCTGCCTGGCAATGCGCAGACACACACACACGTACTTCTTACAGCCAGCAGTATGAATCTCAAATGACTGATGAGGTCCCTGGATGCTTGGGAAATGCTGTAGCTTTATTCAATTTTAATGTGTGCAATACTTGGATAGTACAAAAATTTTTAACAAGAAAAGCCTGGTCTTCTTTTGATAAGCTCCTGTGCTAAGTCATCATTCCCACTGCTTCTGTAGTAAATCATAGATATAAATGTCCTGCTGCAGAGTTAATTTTTTAGGGTTTTTATTGGGAAGGCTTTTTAGAGAGAGAGAATCCGCAGTGTGTAAATGTGCTTGAAATTCAGGAAGATGCCTGGCTTGGGACTCAATTGCAGCCCTCTGATTTACCCAATGTCACGCTGCATAAACACCAAGCTGAGTGGCATCTCCAAGCTGTTGGTTATTGGTGTGTGCTGTGGGCACCAGCCTCCAGAGAACTGATGCGAAAGGCATAGGATTTGTTGTAGGGACAGGGAAGAGTGTGTGCGGATCCAAGACTTGAACCCATGGCCCTGATTGCTCCAAGACAGTGGTTTACCCTGCAGAGCCACCATAGTGCTTGGTTCTTAGCCTTGCTGTTCCCTTCAGGCCCTTGTTGGTATCTGAAACCCCCTCTGCCCCAGCTTGGCTCCTGTCCCTTTACATAGCCACCCAGTGCCCGTAGGAAGCTGTGGATGTCACTTCCTGCTTGATTTGTTCCTGCATTCTGACCTCCTGATCCAGCCTGTGATCCAGTCTCCGCTACAACCTTGTTCCTCCTGTGCTTTACTTCACCTGGACTGGTCTCCCACTATTTGACCCTTGGCCACTGCCTCTGGGATTGCCCCTTCTGCTTTTGTCTGTACGTTTGACCTGCTCTTTGTCCTGTTTCAACTGTCACTCCAGCATGGGCCTAGGGCCCTGACAGCATGACTGGACCTTGAGCCTCTGAATCTGCATCCCTCTTCCTCTGTGTTAGACTAGAGATGTGAGGTTTGCCCAAGCCCTAGTGTGAGCATCTTTCAGAGGCCACGTAAGAGCTATTTGTTTGACCAGGCATTTGACAGGCAGGGTAAGGTGGTTGTTCTTTGGGGGGACTGGGAGGGGATTATGGGTAATTCTGTGTAGTGTTGTGTGTGATCGCCTGTATTTTATGTTTTTCTTATCATGAAGTTGACCCCTCTGCACCTTTGGGGATAGGACAGGATAAAAATCTAAATGACTAAATGCACTTGGTTTAGTAGTACTACTCGGCACTGATGCAAGGGCTCATGTCATTTTCTTGGCACCTTCTACAGCAGCTTTTCCATTGGCGTATTAGCAAATGTGTCTAATTTGCTTTTGCTGGAAATTCCATCATGGTTCCTCCTCGTCCCTCTTTCCTCCCTTTACTCATAACTTCTCTCGCTCCTCCCTCTTCTTTTGCCATCATCTCTTTGTGTTTCTTCCTCTACTATGTTCAGCAAATCAGGCCTTTCCTTTCTGTCCCAATGACTAGAACCTTCAGGGATAGGGCAGAGGAGAAATCCAAATAAATAAATAAATAAATTGAGCAGCATCTTCCTGGCTTCCTTTCTACTTGGACGACTTCATTTGCGCCCATCCAAATTCCAGTGGCTAATATGCTCTTTACTAGCCAAGCAATCCTTGCCCCTCTCCTTGCAACTTTCCATTGACTCCCCCCTCAGTCATTGCTTAGAATTCATACTTGTCGTCCACACGTCCAAGACTCTGCTCAACACTAGCCCAGCATACATTTTGGATCTTGCCCCCTACTAGGCCCCCATGTGTCAATCTGTTCTCAATTTGTTCATCAATTCCATTCTTCTGCCTTCTTGGTTATGGGATGTCCTTCTGTGTCCCGGTTGCCAAGAAACCTTCTTTTTTAAACTGGAATCTCTTCTGAAGTCTCACTTTTTCTCCATTGTCTCCAGACACTCCCCTCATATGCCAGTGGCGAGAGGGGCGGGTATTAAGTCTAAATAAATATATCGAAGGTTGTCACCTCTCCAGGCTTGACCTGGAGAGTCCGGGTTTGACCCAAAGTCTTGAGGCTCTGGGTTGAACCTCCATTCCCCTGAGATAGCCAGGGCGCTAGGGCAATGGACGATATGGTCTGACTTGACATGACTATGGCTGCGGAGCCATCCCCCCAGCCGCACGGCCCGGGTATGGCCGGGAGCACAACAAACATGTGAGCAGCCGGCCTTGCCCACACTGGTCCCAGAGCTATGCCATGACGGGCAGCCATGGCGGGCAATGAGGACAGTCATGGCTGCTGAACATGGCGGCCCATGGCGTAGGTATGCAGCAGCCACGCAGATGTGCCGGCCCACTTTGGTCCATCAGGCAGGCCTTATTCCGGGCTGTGACCTCTGAGATTGATTGTCCGGAGGTCACAGCCTAAGCTAGCTGCCAACTCCACCCAGGACAATCCTGGGCCAACATCTGGCAGTGAGTGTTTACATGTGCCACCGGGTCCTGGACCGAAGTGAGCCCAAATCATATCTGTTTTCACTCTTTGTCCCTCCATAGATGTAGCCAAGATCTGGTGGTGTCGTCTGTCTCTCATACTTCTTCAGGAGCACAGAATGCCAATCAAAGGTAAATGCCTCATGCAGTATTCAAGTGCTTCTTGAAGCTCTCCTCATTCACACGTGGGATCATTCTTTAGCTTTCACATGGCCATGTTGTCATCAGTCTTTGACACCCTAATATTTTTAGTTCACAAATATTTTAGTTCATTGTCAATGTCTGAAGGATCATAGTTCTGAAGAAACCAGGTTCTTCAAGGTCCTCTGTGTTGCATTAAAGAAGAAGAAAGTGATCCCCAAACAGACCAGCCATTCACCACTCGCCAAACTTCCTCAGACACTTTCAAAAGAGCAGAAACAAGTACTTGCAAAAACAGAGACATGTCAAAACTGTGTTACTCAACCTGACCCTGTAACATGGGGTACTAATTGGTCCTCAATTAGTGACCAGTGACCTATCTGATGCACTGATTTTCTGACTTCTGATACTGTTTTTTCCCCCCTTACAATCCTGATTTTCTATACTTGTTTATAGATAGATTGGTTACTTGGTAACAATAATACCCGGGGTTGTTTGAGTAATCGGGTTCCTGATTGGTACATGCTGGGTAGTCAAGCACCCAATACGGTATCTGAAATTGCAGGTATGATCCGTGGGTATCCAATGAGCTACCTGTTTCAGCTCTAGCTTTCATCCTCCTCTGGATCTCCTCTTGTAGCTTGGTTGTAGATTTTTGGAGGACCTAGGCTGTTTTTTTTAAAGATTTGTTTCTGATCTGGTGAGAGAACACCCTTCTGTGAATCAGGAACAGCTTGTAGCCAGCTGACTCACTGCCCCTTGCTGTCCAAATCCCAGCTTTGGCAGGAATGCAAGAGCAGAAATTTCCTGTTGTTTTCGTAAGGGCCGCAGAGCACTATGTGACCATGTTGGATGCGTTACCCAGAATGCCCTGTGGGTGCCCACAAGCAGGACTGTATGTACCCCTGTACTGAGCCTCTGCTGGCAGACTGAGCAAATAGACTGCGTTGGAGTCAGTTGAGGTTGGAGAATGTGGGATGCAGCTGGAGAAGTAGCTAAGACCGTTTTTAGACGTGCAGCGGGGATCAGGCGTGGGAGCGACGAAACAGCGCGGCGCTGTTTTACACGAACCGGAAGCGGAAGCTGTGCGCGTGATCGGCGGCCGCGCATTCTTTGCCGACGGTGATCGAACCGGCCTGATTTCTCTAGGGGGACATACGCGGCCGGAAAAGAATGCACGGCCGCCAATCACGCGCACAACTTCTGCTTCCAGTTCGTGTAAAACAGCGCCGCGGCTGTTTCGCCGCTTCCACGCCTGATCCCAGCGCACGTCTAAAAACGGCCTAAGTCTTAGCAGGGGAGGATGTGTTCAGAGGACCTAATGCCAGAGAAGGATGGACTTGCATAGCACCTTTCTTTGCTCTGGGCATGTGATCAGAGGAGTTTGGTCTGGTGGATGCAGGGGGTGGGGTGAGGAATCCTATTATATTGATAGAGGGTTTCACAGCCATTTAGTCTTGATGTGGTTACTGGGTGAGTGGTAGGGGCTGGGAGGGACTTGAACACTGGTACATTCACCAGACTCTGTGGTGCCACCGCTGTGTCCTTTTTGGGGCCCATGTTTTTGTTTTGAATTCTTCTACTACAGCTTGGACCATGCCCCCAACCACTCCTTGAATTGATCCTATTCTTCTGTGCCGTCAAGGCTATCTTCTCAGTTTCCTGTTTGGCTCCTAGCCACATATAAAGCCATATGTGGCAGTTACAGGAAGCTGGACGGAACATCACAGCTCACTTCCTGTTCCTGTCCCCTCTTGATCTTTGTTCTGAACGGTCTTCCTGCTGTCTGCTCTGAGTCCCTGCTCTGTCTGCCCTGAATCCTGGCCTCATTCCTATACCTGCTTTGATAGGGTTACCCCCCTCCCTCTGGGCCTGCAGGACCATATTGGTGAAGTCAAGAGACAGGGTTCCTGCACCCCTTTCTGATGCGACTCCGAACCTCATGGACGGTTGTGATATCACAGTGCTCTGCAGGGGGTGGGGCCATGTTAAAAAGTGGGTTGGGAAAAGGGGCTGCCATGCCCCTTTCTGATGTAGCTTTGCCCCTAACTAAGCATCCTGACATTCCACGGGGTGGGACCACATTGAAAAAGGTGGGGAAATTTCTACAGGTACCCCCTCCCCCTTCTAATGTTGGTGCCCCTGGAAGCCTTAATTATTCTGAGTACGGGGGTGCCCCTGGGTGATCCAGAGAAATTGGAGGGGGCCCCCAACCCCACCATAGAGACTGTGCCTTAAAATCCATAATGCTTGCAACCCTGTGCTCTGATCCCTAATCTGCATATGCTCTGAACCCTGCGTGTGTCTGTCCTGACCCAAGTCTGCCTGGATCCAAATCCTGAGTCCACCCATGTCCTGGGCCCCCTTAATCACTGACATTGAGAGCTTGGAGATTTTCTGTGCTTCCCATTGTGAGTTTGAGCACAATATGCCTGGTCCCACAAGGGAGAACAACAATTTACAGTGCTCTCTAGCGACCCCTCTGGGTGACTGTAGAAGTGACATGGACAGGCTGCGGCATGAGTAACTCAGCCTCCCTTGCAGTAGAGAAGGTCAGTGAGGCAACCAGACCTGGACTGTTCACATTTTGGGCCTGCACCTATGTTAATCTCCATTAGACCTTCCATGCCAGCTGCCAGAGTTGAACCGAGCCTCCTGGCACCTCCAGCAGAATCCGTGTTGGGTTAAAATCTTGCTGTATGTTGCTCTCTCTGGTGCCTGGGCCAGTTGAGCAGTGGCAGGGCCGGCATGGAGGCAGCAGCAGAGGCCTTTTGTTAAGTTTGTTTGTTTATTTATTTATTTATAGTTGCATTTGCATGCCACCCCCTCTTGCTACAATCATCTCAGCGCAGCTAACAACATTTTAAAACGTATAATAAAATTCATTAAAATCAACATTTCCCAGGATTAACCCTCCCCCTCCCCCAAACAATAAAATCCCACCCCAACCATCCCATCTCCCTCGGCAAAGGCCCAGTGGAACAGCCAGGTCTTACACTTTTTATGGAAAGAGGGGAGGTCAGCGGTCAGGCTGACCTCCAATGGGAGGGAGTTCCACAGCCGTGGTGCAGCCACCGAGAACGTCCTCCTCATGGTCAACTCCCAGGAAACCTGAGGGACCTCAAGAAGGGCGGCCCTGGCCGACTGCAGAGGTCGATACAGAATCCCCAGGGTGAGGCGATCCTTCAGGTAGGTGGGGCCCAGGCTGTTTAGGGCTTTAAAGGTCAACACCAACACTTTGAATTGGGCCCGGAAGACTATCGGCAGCCAGTGCAGAGAATGGAGCACTGGAGTAATGTGCTCGCGTTGGCCCTTCCCCTTCAGGAGATGAGCCGCCGCATTCTGCACCAGCTGCAGTCTCCGGACCGTCACCAAGGGTAGCCCCACGTACAGCACGTTACAGTAGTCTAATCTCGAGGTAATAAAAGCATGGATGATTGTGGCCAGGNAAACAGCGCCGCGGCTGTTTCGCCGCTTCCACGCCTGATCCCAGCGCACGTCTAAAAACGGCCTAAGTCTTAGCAGGGGAGGATGTGTTCAGAGGACCTAATGCCAGAGAAGGATGGACTTGCATAGCACCTTTCTTTGCTCTGGGCATGTGATCAGAGGAGTTTGGTCTGGTGGATGCAGGGGGTGGGGTGAGGAATCCTATTATATTGATAGAGGGTTTCACAGCCATTTAGTCTTGATGTGGTTACTGGGTGAGTGGTAGGGGCTGGGAGGGACTTGAACACTGGTACATTCACCAGACTCTGTGGTGCCACCGCTGTGTCCTTTTTGGGGCCCATGTTTTTGTTTTGAATTCTTCTACTACAGCTTGGACCATGCCCCCAACCACTCCTTGAATTGATCCTATTCTTCTGTGCCGTCAAGGCTATCTTCTCAGTTTCCTGTTTGGCTCCTAGCCACATATAAAGCCATATGTGGCAGTTACAGGAAGCTGGACGGAACATCACAGCTCACTTCCTGTTCCTGTCCCCTCTTGATCTTTGTTCTGAACGGTCTTCCTGCTGTCTGCTCTGAGTCCCTGCTCTGTCTGCCCTGAATCCTGGCCTCATTCCTATACCTGCTTTGATAGGGTTACCCCCCTCCCTCTGGGCCTGCAGGACCATATTGGTGAAGTCAAGAGACAGGGTTCCTGCACCCCTTTCTGATGCGACTCCGAACCTCATGGACGGTTGTGATATCACAGTGCTCTGCAGGGGGTGGGGCCATGTTAAAAAGTGGGTTGGGAAAAGGGGCTGCCATGCCCCTTTCTGATGTAGCTTTGCCCCTAACTAAGCATCCTGACATTCCACGGGGTGGGACCACATTGAAAAAGGTGGGGAAATTTCTACAGGTACCCCCTCCCCCTTCTAATGTTGGTGCCCCTGGAAGCCTTAATTATTCTGAGTACGGGGGTGCCCCTGGGTGATCCAGAGAAATTGGAGGGGGCCCCCAACCCCACCATAGAGACTGTGCCTTAAAATCCATAATGCTTGCAACCCTGTGCTCTGATCCCTAATCTGCATATGCTCTGAACCCTGCGTGTGTCTGTCCTGACCCAAGTCTGCCTGGATCCAAATCCTGAGTCCACCCATGTCCTGGGCCCCCTTAATCACTGACATTGAGAGCTTGGAGATTTTCTGTGCTTCCCATTGTGAGTTTGAGCACAATATGCCTGGTCCCACAAGGGAGAACAACAATTTACAGTGCTCTCTAGCGACCCCTCTGGGTGACTGTAGAAGTGACATGGACAGGCTGCGGCATGAGTAACTCAGCCTCCCTTGCAGTAGAGAAGGTCAGTGAGGCAACCAGACCTGGACTGTTCACATTTTGGGCCTGCACCTATGTTAATCTCCATTAGACCTTCCATGCCAGCTGCCAGAGTTGAACCGAGCCTCCTGGCACCTCCAGCAGAATCCGTGTTGGGTTAAAATCTTGCTGTATGTTGCTCTCTCTGGTGCCTGGGCCAGTTGAGCAGTGGCAGGGCCGGCATGGAGGCAGCAGCAGAGGCCTTTTGTTAAGTTTGTTTGTTTATTTATTTATTTATAGTTGCATTTGCATGCCACCCCCTCTTGCTACAATCATCTCAGCGCAGCTAACAACATTTTAAAACGTATAATAAAATTCATTAAAATCAACATTTCCCAGGATTAACCCTCCCCCTCCCCCAAACAATAAAATCCCACCCCAACCATCCCATCTCCCTCGGCAAAGGCCCAGTGGAACAGCCAGGTCTTACACTTTTTATGGAAAGAGGGGAGGTCAGCGGTCAGGCTGACCTCCAATGGGAGGGAGTTCCACAGCCGTGGTGCAGCCACCGAGAACGTCCTCCTCATGGTCAACTCCCAGGAAACCTGAGGGACCTCAAGAAGGGCGGCCCTGGCCGACTGCAGAGGTCGATACAGAATCCCCAGGGTGAGGCGATCCTTCAGGTAGGTGGGGCCCAGGCTGTTTAGGGCTTTAAAGGTCAACACCAACACTTTGAATTGGGCCCGGAAGACTATCGGCAGCCAGTGCAGAGAATGGAGCACTGGAGTAATGTGCTCGCGTTGGCCCTTCCCCTTCAGGAGATGAGTCTCCGGACCGTCACCAAGGGTAGCCCCACGTACAGCACGTTACAGTAGTCTAATCTCGAGGTAATAAAAGCATGGATGATTGTGGCCAGGTCCGAGTCAGAGACATACAGCCTGAGCTGACATGCCAGGTGTAATTGGCGAAATGCACCCTTCATCACAGCTGCCACCTGGACATCCAGATGGATCTGAGGATCAAGGCACACCCCCAGACTATGGATCTGGGATACCAGGGGAGGACTGACCCTATCAATGATGGGGGCCATCACTCTCCCAGCTTTCCCCACAGCCATCGTCTCCGTCTTGTCAGGATTTTAACTTCCAAGTGGTTTGCTCTCATCCAGTCCCCCGTAGCTGACAAACACCAGGTAAGCACAGAGACTGCTGGACCTGGGTCTGATGAAAACAAGAGAGATAGTTGGGTGTCACCAGCATATTGATAACACCTTACGCCAGACTCTCTAACAACCTCCCTCAAAGGCTTCATGTACACACTGAGTAAGAGAGGGGACAAGATGGAACCCTGCGGGACTCTACACTTGAGGCCCTAGGGAGAAGATGAATAATCACTCAGCACCACATGCTGGGTTCTCCCGGCCAGGAAAGAGCGGAACTATTCAAGAACAACCCCACTCATCCCTGCTTGGTCCCGCATCCGAGTCACCAACAACTCATAATCAACGATTTTGAATGCAGCTGAGAGATCTAACAAAATCAACAGGGTCGAATGACCCTGATTCAACTCTTGGGAGAGGTCATCGACCAAGTTGACCCAGTACAAATGCTCTTGAAGCTGTCGGACCACCACCTGTTCAGTAACCTTCCCTAAAAAGGGAAGGTTAGAGACCGGCTGATAGCTGGCCAAGGCATCAACGTCCAATGATGGCTTTTTGAGCCCTCCCTAAGGGAGACGTTGACTATCCCGGCCAGCAACGCCCTAATGTCTCCCAGCTGGCCTTAACCAGCCAGGACAGGTATGGGTCGAATTCACAATAGGTGGCTTGAACAGTCCCAAGAGCATAACCCACATCTAAGGGCAACACATCTTTAAATTCATCCCATAAAACAGGACAAGATGGGACTTGGACTGCCACTGGCTCACCCACTTAAAAGTGCTGTGTCAAAGCTGTGGTGGATTTGAGCGATTTTTATCCGCAAAAAAGTCCACAAACAAGTCAAGCAAGCATTTGATAACTCTGAATCCAAGCAGAGGGAGGCTGGACTGACCAGCCTCCTCACAACCTGGAACAGCTCAGCTGGACGGGACTGTGGTGGTGCGGGCAGCAACCTTCTTTGCTGCTCGCACTGCCACAGCATAGGTATGTAACCAGACTCTGTCGCAATCTGTCAACTTCAGTACGAGAGTGACACCACCGTCGCTCTATCCGTTGCCCTTCTCGCTTCATCCACCGCAGCTCCTCTGTATGCCATGGGGACCTGCATTGTTGGTGATTGGGGAGCCGACGCCTGAGAGCCACATGGTTGATGGCGACCGTCAGCATAAAATCCCACAAGACCACAAGGTCATCGAGTGAATGGCCATCGATGCCAGAGGAAATATCACCTAGGGCAATCCGTAACCTTTTAGGTTCCATAAGTCTTTCGGGGCGAACCAACCAAACTGGTTCCACACCCTCCTGGGGACTGACATGCACCAGGATATTGGCCTGGAGAAGATAATGATTCGTCCATGACAAGGGCACTGTTGACACCTCCCCCGCTAATGGATCCCCCACCTCAAGGCTGGTGAAAAAAAACATGTCCAGGGTATGTCCTCCAACACGTGTGGGGGCCACCACTCTCTGAGACAGGCCCATGATTGTCATGGAGGCCATGAACTCATGCTCCACCCCTCCAAAACCAGCATCAGCATGAATATTGAAGTCTCCCAGGACTATCACCCTGAGGAACCACAGACCACCTCCGGCACGAGTTCAGTCAGTGCGGTCAGGGAAACTGCTGTCCAGGTGGATGCCCGGTATATCAGCAGTATCCCCCACTCTGTCTCTGGCCAAATCCAACACCAGATGGAGGCCCTCTATTTCCATGATAGGTTGCACAGAAAATCTCCTCACAGACCAAGTCTCCTTAAAGATAAGGCTACACCCCCCACCCCTCCTTGTCCCTTCAGCTGATGCTGAACAGAGTACCCAGCTGGAACAAGGTCAGCCAGTATAGGCCCCGACTCAGTGTCCAGCCAGGTCTCCGTAAAACAGTTGGGTTATAATGCACTGTGTTCCCTGGTTTTCACTGTTGTTCCAGTGAGCATGCGGAGTTTGGCTGCGTGCCATCCTGATTGACTTTCCACACTCACGCCGGAGGGGTCTCGTCATTAATACTGGATCATGACTGCAATCCTGCCCTTCAAGCCGCCTTGTAGATTTACTTCTGTGCAACCATTGAAGGGCTTGACAGGCTTAACTGTACTTGTAGCAAGAGCTGGAGCTTTGGAATGTGAAAACCCAGGATCAGGGGAAAGAAAATGAAAACCCCAAACGAGGTTACCTTTGTGAAATTTAGGATTAGCTTCAAAATCCAAAGATGGGGGGGATACCCAGCCGATATAAACGCTGCAGAAAAAGAGAACCCAAAGATCAAACATCTTTTTCTGATAACTTGATAAAAGGAGTTCCCAAGCTTTTTGCCTGACACCCCATTTTGAGACTTAAACATAATGCCATGACTCCAGGCAGCAGCACAGACATATTAAATATAAATCAGATAACTACATCTGCAGATGGCATGACTTCCAACCTGGGTTTCGAACTCAGTTTGGGAATGTCTGGTCTGTTCCAGAGTTGAAACGAGTACCAGAAAAATGGGTAAAACCCATCAAATATTGTATCCAAACTGAAAATGGTGATTTGGGTAAAAAAAAAAATGGGTCTATCTTTATTATTTCCCCCCCCTCCAAGCCCCTCCCCTCCTCCCCCAATTCCTTTATTTCGATTATTCAGTCATTTTGGTATTTCAGCAATATTAGCACTACTGAACTTGTGCAATTTCCGAAAACAATGTGACTTAAATACCAAAATGATTGAACAACTGAACTGAAAGTCTGAAAAACCACAACCACCAAAATTGAATAGCCTCGAAACCCAGATATGCGAGTACCAGTTTCGGTCGTGGGTGCTGTTTGGGTACTTGAACAACTGTCTGGAAATGTAGGTACTACCCATGAACAATCAACCCGTTTCAGCTCTAGTCTCTTCTTTATTTCTTTTATGTAAGTGTGTGAATTATATTTTTAACCAAGCGGGGAGTTGTGATGCACTAGTAGGACAAAGCACTGTAGACTAGGACTTCTGGTTTCTATTGTCGGCCCTGGAAGGGACTGTGGTATAAGTGGTTAGAACTAGTTGCCTGGCAATTGGAACTCCTCCTGTGTTCAGCTGCCAGCTCTTAAAAATTATTCATTTGTGATCTTGGGTATCTTCTTTTCTGTCTGTCCTGGTTTATTCACCTCTAAGCTAAAGGAAGAATAATACCACACCTTAACATTGCACATCTTCTACAAAAGCTTAATCTACCAGGGTATATTAACAATAAGTGAGTGGGAAAAAATAAATTAGAATTACAGAATCATGGAGCTAAAAGGAACTCCTAAAGTGATCTTTTCCAGCCCCCTGCCATTATAAACAGGATCCACAGTATCTACGCAGCCCCTAAGAGATGCCTGTCTAACGTAAGCTAATGTTAGCAGCCTTGGAGTGCTTCTTAACCCCTTGCTGCTCCAGGAGTGCTTTTCACCAACTCCATCTGGTGAGGAGGCTGCAACCTTTTCTTTCTGATTTGGATCTGGCCACTGTCTTCCATGCTTTATTACCTTGAGCCTAGATTTCTGCAATGTGCTCTACCTGGGGCTGCCCTTGATGACTGTTTGGAAGCTGCAGCTGGTGCAGAATGCGGTGGCTTGCCTCTTTTAGGGGACAAGTTGCCGGGACCATATTATACCAGTGCTCCGAAGTCTGCACTGGCTCCCGATAGCTTTCTGGGCAGAATTCAAGGTGCTGATTTTGACCTTTAAAGCCCTAAACAGTCTGGGCCCCATATATCTGAAAAATCGCCTGTCCTTCCATGTCCCATCATGGCCCCTGCGATCAGCTAGGAGCGCCTCCCTGTAGGTACCATCGGTTAGTCTTGTTCACCCGACAAGGGCTCGCAGGGGGGCATTCTCGGTTGCTGCCCTGGTGCTTTGGAACTCCCTTCCCCCGGAGGTTCATTTCAGCCCAAGTGTCTTCCGGAGGTGATGTAAGACTTTTTTATTTGAAAAGGCATTTGGCCGGTAGGGATATGGGATTGGGGTGGGGTTTGGTGGGTGGTTTTGGGGGAGGTGTGAGAGGGGATTGGGTGGGTAGGTGGCTTTGGGGGGGGAGGGTTGGGAAAATGATTGGTTTTAAATGTTTTCATGGATTGCAAGCTGCCCTGAGCATCAGGGAAGGGGGTGGCATATAAAACGAAATAAATAAAATCTATTTTTAAAGGCCTCTAGTGATGGGTTCTCCACAACTTCCTTTGGCAAATTATTCCATGGTCTAACTGTCCTGGTAATTATTGCATATAATATCTGTCCTAGTTGTTACTGTAAATGGTAGACTATAGAGCGATAATAAAAGTTCCCCAAAATCATGGAACTAACAAGGTGCTTGGATAGAGAGCCGGTCCTTAAGCCCAACCTCTGGTGAGGCATAAGTGCTATGTGTCACGCTTTGCCAGGTCTCTTCTTCTGGCAGGAATGAGAGAGTAGAGTGGAACCCTAGCTACGTACAAAGAGGATGGGCTTGATTAGCCCAGGAGAGTCTGTAGCCACTTCATTAGTGACAGGCTTGGAGATTGCCACTAAAAAAATCAAGTGGTCAATTAGCAGATTAAGGTGCTAAGACAGTGACAATACAATAGAGGGTGAACAGAGAGTGGGTTGGAGACTTGGAGTGAGGTTGTAAAGCCACTATCTGTTTGGTCCATTGTGTTTTGATACTCAGTAGAGTTCTGATGTTATATCCTGGTCTCCTCCATTCAAAAGCGTTGTAGGATTTCCCCTTCAAGACAAGGACCAAGAAATTCAAAATGCGGCGGGGGGGAGGAGGTGCTTTCCCACAGGACACTATACACAGCATTTGCCTCCGGGAAAAACTCCAGGAGGCAAATGCTGCGCAGCTTGTGTCTCGTGCAAAAACAAAGCCGCGTAGCTTTGCCTCCTGATCATGCAGAGGATGCATAGCTCGATTTTCCACCGCTGCATCCTCTGCATGATCAGAGGCAAAGCCGCGCAGCTTTGTTTTTCCATGAGACACAAGCTGTGCAGCGTTTGCCTCCCGGAGTTTTTCCCGGAGGCAAACACTGCACATATTGCCCCATGCGAAAGCGCTCAGTGATCACACTGGACAAATGTTCATCCTCGAATGATAGGGGTGTTACCAGACATAATGCTAAATCCATTGCCTGTTAAATTGGCTGACATCTTTTGGGAGTGCATGTCTGGTTTTACAGGTGTTTGTGCTGTTGCTTGGTTTTACAACCATCCAATGATCCTCTGCTGGAAGCTGAACTTGCGACAAGGCATCTATATGGTATCTTGGGTGATTTTAGCCAAAAGCTGGGCAGTGGGATTATCTACAAGTAGCAGCAGCTATTCGTAAGTGGCAGCTATTATCTTGTCTGGAAAGGGCTGAAATGAGAGTGCCTTTCATTCTTGTGAGACTCTCATGAGAATCAAGAATTGTCAGTGAGATCTCGGTAAGATCTTGCTGATGTTTTGAGAACCTTGTGAGATTCTTGAAAATTTTTTAAAAACACTTTGTGCACTAACAAAATGGCCACCGAGCCATTCTGCGCATGCACCTTCTTGCCCCAAGATGGCGTGGGTCGTGTTGGCGCCATTCTGGCAGAGGGCAGGTGGTCTACACAGACTCGGAACCAGCTTCCCTTTTCCAAAATGCCACCAATGCGGCCTGTGCCATCTTGGGAAAGGGCTGCACATGCACAGACTGTTCTTTAATTTTTTTGAGAATCTCATGAGAACCGCCAATTGTCAGCTCATTATCAGTTGTGAAAATCTTGTCGAGAGCCCCATTCTTGATGAGATTGTTTTCAATTGGCGAGATCTTGGTTCAGCCCTATTTCTGGAACCACAGACTATGTTAACCGTGTGGCACAAACAGGGCTGAACTCACCACAGGGTGACTGGCGGTGACTACTCTGGGCCCCACTCCTTTATCTATTTCTGGGGATTCTGTAGTGGCCCCCGATTTCACCCAGGGCACCACTCTTTCCCCGCGGTGTCCCAAACACAACCACCTCTAGGACCCCGCAGAGGGTACCCTGAGGGGGCAGGGCCACGGAGAAGGGGGTAGGATCACCAGGGCTAGATTTTTCTCTTTGCCTTGGGCCCTGCAAATTCTAAGGTCGGTCCTGAGCACAACAATATAATGGGTGAATGTGTGTTAATGCCCCAATGCGTAGTTAGCAGCCACCTGCGGGTATTTGTCCTGATTCCCATTTCTGTGTGAGGTCAGTTACAATTGTAGGGATTGCTTGATTTCACCCACAAAGTCTTACTATCACGGATCATCCCTTCTGAATTAAGCCTGGATCGAAATGGCTGTTCCATTTTCACAGGACATTTCCTCGAAAATGGAATAGCTGTTGTTTTTGATCAGAATCCGTTCTGAGTAGAATCCTGACGGGGGGAAATTAAAAACCCAGCCTCCGGTCTGATGTGCACGTGTGTGGCCATGATTTTTTAAAAAATATTTTAAAAAATATTTCAGCCGTTCTGATTGGTTTCTTATCGGAATGGCCGAAGCACCCAATTCTGATCGTTATTCAGAATGGGCAGGATTCTGGGTTAAGCCCTACTCCTGTAAGGGTTTGGATTGCAAGGTCACAGAGAGTGTAGGTTATTACTTGGAAAACAGGCAGCGCAGGCATCAGACAGTGGGATCAGGGGGAGGCAAAATCAAGTTGGAGCGTGGGTCAACCCAGGTGAGCAGATAGTACTATTATTATTATTATTATTATTATTAATAACAAGCATTTATATAGCGCCAGCAGTGTACCTGGCACTTTACAAAGTACTAGCGTCTATGCAGCAAAGTGAGGGCAATGGTAACCGATTGGAAAGGCAAGGAGGGTGTGCAGAGGCAGGGAAGGGTAGTGTGGGACGCCTAGCTGGGGGAGTGAGTTGGAAAAAAATGGTTTCCTCATTGGCTTCAGTTTGTAAAGGAAGAGCAGAGGGAGTGGCCAGAAATTCCTGTTCCATCCTAGAATACCTGGAGCTGGCTCTGATTGATTGGCAGGAAGCACAGCCTCCATGACAGAGGGACAGGCACCACATATGAACATAAGAAGTGCCATACTGGGTCAGACCAATGGTCCATCTAGCCCAGCATCCTGTCTCCGACAGTGGCCAATCATGGTGGCTTGGGAGAAGCATCCAACTGGTCACAATGGGGGATCCATTCCCTGTTGTTTTCCCCCAGCTCCCGTCATATTCCCTGATCCTGTCTGGCTAATAGCTGCTAATGGATCTATCTTCCAGAAACTTGTCCAAACCTCTTTTAAACTCAGCTATAGTACTGGCCCTTACCACAGCCTCTGGCAGTAGATTCCACAACCCAATTATAC
>QEPC01014402.1:8171451-8186403 GCA_003113815.1 Sphenodon punctatus | reverse complement strand
TCGAGGGGCAGTTGCACCATTGATTTGTATAGAGGCATTATGACATCCTCCATTTTATGATATCCCTCCTCTATCCCCTTCTGAATAATTCCTAAAGTTCTGTTTGCTTTTTTGACTGCTGCTGCACACTGTGCTGTGGATTTCATTGTATTTTCCACAGCCACCCCCAGATCCTTTTTCTGAGTGGTAACTCCTAGCTTAGTACCCAGCATTGTGTGCACATAGTTTGGATTATTTTTCCCTACGTGTATCACTTTGCGCTTGTTCACATTAAATCTCATTTGCTATTTAGATGCCCAGGCACCCAGTGTCATAAGATCCTGTTGCAGTTCCTCACAGTCTGCTCGTGTTTTAACTACTTTGAATAACTTGGTGTCGTCTGGAAATTTGATCAACTCACTCTTAATACCCGTTTCAAAATCACTAATTCATACATTAAACAGCACCGGTCCCAATACAGATCCCTGAGGCACACCACTTTTTACATCTCTCCATTGTGAAAACTGACTTAATGGCAGAGAGTCAGCATGGATTTAGCAAAGGGAAGTCATGCCTCACTAATCTCTTGGAATTCTTTGAGGGTGTAAACAAGCATGTGGACAGGGGAGACCCAGCAGGTATAGTGTACCTGGATTTCCAGAAAGCTTTTGATAAGGTCCCACATAAATGACTCTTGAGAAAATTAAAAAGCCATGGGATAGGAGATAGTGTTTTGCTATGGATCGGTAACTGGTTAAAGGATAGGAAGCAAAGAGTGGGACTAAATGGCCAGTTGTCGATGCACCCCCCAAATGAGACACGACACAAAAGAATGGATTTAAAACGGCCGCACACTTTATTCAAATTGCAAATTAAGTTTGAATCGGAATGGTGGGGGCAATCGTATGTGAATTTGGTCCAGCACCCTAATCATAAACACAAACAAAACGTAGGGATTGACCTGATAAACCATCGGGTACCAATCCCTGATAACTGCATAACGTCTCCCCCTCCCCCCTAACGTGCTATTAGGAGGGGGACAAGGCCCCTTTTGAGCCAGAGGAAGGAGGATAGTGCCCTTGAGCCGGGAACAGTACGTGTCCCTATGGCCCTCGTGGTCACTTCTCCCAGGGGTTTGACTCAGCCGCTTGCCATATCCTGCCATTGAGGCTGTAGTCACCCCCATCTCTTATGGAGGTGCCCCATTCTAACTTCTAACTACCTAACTCTGGTGCTGGACCCCTGCAGAGTGCGACAAGGGTAACAAACAGCCATACCTGAACTAAGGGTCAGTTTGCCGATCAACCAAATATCCCCAACACTATGAGAGAGGCAAAAAAGTGAGGGAAACTTAGGTCCAATTATGTTGCCTCGCCAAAAATTCCTTCCTGGCCTTACTAAGCGACCGATTTACCACAGTGTTGAATGGGCGGGTGGGAGGGTGCTGCTCCGATCGTCACTGCTTCCCGACTAAGGAGGTGAGCGGCACACACACAGAGCACCGCCCACCTTGGGCAGTGCACCAATCAGGAGGCGTGCTCTTCGCACCCTCCTGGCCAGGGTTGCATAGCAACCCTGGCCGGGGACTGCTCAATCCCCGTACTGCCGCTTTGCATCCCCTCCTGCTGACGGGACTTCTTACCAGTGGGAAAGGGGGGGGGGGGAAGAGGCTATTAACCTCTCCCTTCCTGGAGTCGTGCCCCACTTGGGGAAAGGGGGACTGCGACAAATTGGCCTTCACGACCCATTGGGGTCGCAAAGGGGCAATTTTCACAATAGAGGGCTGTAAAAAGTGGTGTGCCCCAAGGATCTGTACTGGGACCAGTTCTTTTCAATGTATTCAGTATGGCACTTCTTATGTTGTTATGACCATTTAGTCCAGCCCTTTGCTTTCTATCTTTTAACTAGTTTCTGATCCATAGTAAGACACTATCTCCTATCCCAGAACTTCTTAACTTTCTCAAGAGTCTCTCATGAGGGACCTTATCAAATGCTTTCTGGAAATCCAGGTACAGTATATCTACTGGGTCTCCCCTGTCCACATGCTTATTTACACCCTCAAAGAATTCCAACAGCTTAGTGAGGCATGACTTACTTTTACTGAATCTGTGTTGACTCTTCTCCATTAAGCCATGTTTGTCAACATGCCCTGTAATTCTGTCCTTAATTATGGTTTCCACCATTTTGCCCAGCACAGATGTCAAGCTTACTGGTCTGTAGTTTCTAGGATCGCCTCTGGATCCCTTTTTAAATATCGAGGTTACATTTGCCACCCTTCAGTTCTCGAGTAGAGTGGCAGATTTTAGTGACCGGTTACAAATTACTAACAGTAGGTCTGCGATTTCATATTTGAGTTTTTTCAGAGCTCTGGGGTGAATACCATGTGGCCCTGGTGACTTGTTAGTATTCAGTTTGTCAATTTGCCCTAGAACATCCTGCAACGTCACATTGATTTGTAACAGCTCTTCAAATTCCTCACCCACAAAGCAAGGATCCGGCGTGGGTACCGCCTCAAATTCTGATGCAGCGAAGACCGACGCAAAGAACTCATTCAGCTTCTCTGCACTGTCCTTATCCTCCCTGAGCGCCCCTTTTACTCCCTTGTCATCTAATGGCCCAACTGACTCCCTAGCAGGCTTCTTGCTTCTGATGTATTTGAAAAAGTTTTTGTTGCTTGTTTTTGCCTCTTTAGCAAGCCTCCCTTCAAANGGACTAGCCTTCCATTTCTTAAAGGATGCCTTTTTGGCTCTAATAGCCTCCTTCACCTCCCCATTTAGCCACAGTGGAAGACTTTTGATCTTCCTGCTTCCTTTTTTAACTTGGGGGATGCATTTAATCTGGGCTTCCAGAAGGGTGCTTTTAAACAGCCTCCACGCCTCTTGCAACTGGGCTTTTTAGTTTCCTTTTAACTAGTAGTTTCCTCATTTTGTCATAGTGTCCCTTTTCAAAGTTAAATGCTACTGCTGTACTTTTGTTTGTCTTTCTCACTCCAGAAATTATGTCAAATGTGATCATATTATGATCGCTATTGCCTAGTGACTCCGCCACAGTTACTTCTTGCACCAGGTCCTGCGTGCCACTCAGGACTAGATCTAGAATAGCTCCTCCTTTCGTTGGTTCCAGAACCAACTCTTCTAGGAAGCAGTCATTTAGGGCATCCAGAAATGTGACTACCTCGTCCCACCTCGAGGAAACGTTCACCCAATCAATATTAGGGGAATTGAAGTCACCCACTATTATTATGTTGCCAACTTTAGTAGCCTGTCTGATCTCTTTTAGTATTGCTTTATCAGTCTCTCCGTCCTGGTCAGGAGGACAATAGTATAGCCCTACTGAGATACTCTTCCCTTTTATATCTGGAATTTCTATCCATAGAGATTCTAGGGAACAGTTTTCATTCTTTAAAATTTTAATTGTACTTGACTCAATGTTGTCTTTTACATATAGAGCCATCCCACCACCAACTCTATCTACTCTGTCATTCCGATATATTTTGTACCCTGGTATTATAGTGTCCCATTGGTTATCCTCGTTCCACCATGTCTCTGTGATGCCTATAATGTCTAGATCTTCATTTAGCGCCATACACTCTAATTTAGCACCATACACCTACGGATTGGTGCTGGCGTGGCTGGAGGGTCCTTCCTTCTAGGTTGCAGGTGCTACCTGAAGATCAGTGCTGGCATGGGGGGAGGGTTCCTCCTTTTTGGGTGCAAGTACTACCTGCAGATTGGCGCTGGTGTGGCTGGAAGATTCCTTTGTCTGTGGATCAGCACTGGCCTTACTGCCAGGGGTGACGCATCCGCCTTGTCTTCATACTTACTAGTAAAGCTAGACATGTACTTCAGGTGCATCACAAGTAAATAGTGGTTCGTGCTTTCAAGAGAACTTGTGCTTCAAAGAGAACTTCAAGAGAGGCATTTTTGTGATGGATGAAAGGTATTTGAGAAGAGAAGGATCTGAGATGTGCATTGCCTCACCCTGTTGAATTTACTTTCTGAATCTGGTTCCCCGAATTCGATTTGTTATGCAGGATGGGGTCAAGAACTCCAACTTAGTTCTGGTTCTTAAGAGCCTGTTGCTCTTTTTTCCCCTTAGTTTTCTGAGCTGACGGTAGCCACAAAGGGGCTGAAAGAAAAAGAGAAGGAAAAGAGAATGGCAAATCACTGTGTTGCTCATGCTTTCTCCAACATTTCTAAGAAGGACATCACTGTCAGTTCATTTGGTATTCATCCTAATAGCCCTGAGCAGAGGAGTGGTGCTGCTGCTGTGCATGTGGATGTCAAAAGTACTTACCGAGCCGTTCCATTGTAATTTAGCATTTGTTAATAGGTACTTAAAGTAAAGTGGTTGCCTATTCGATTATGATTGGGAGTTATTAACATTTTTTTCCATAAACAGATGGTAACTGTCCAGTGAGTAAATTGCAGAACAATGCCAGGGTTCTGGTTTCAAGAAGACTGGCCTTCGTAAAGAGATCTTTGATGTGCAATTTCCGGATTTTTTGTTTGTTCGTTTGTTTGTTGTTGTTTGCCTCTTTAATATCTCTGAAGCTGAAGGGAAAAAAATGTTTAAGTGATGCAACATAAGTAGACAAAAATGAAAAATCTTGAGAAGTGCTGCTTCTGTCAGAAGCAGGGCATTCGCCAAGATTCACGCAACACGGAAACTTACCAGCTTTCCTGCTGTTTTTGCCATTTACAAATTTTTTTGCATGTTGACCTGGGCTGCCACGGGCTGGTCCCAAGCCCCATCGGTGCCTTCTGTACACCCCATGGGGCTGTGGAGTTGAAAACCTGTCGACTAAGGACTGGTAAAGTGTTAGAAATTGCCAAAAGTGCTGTAAAACTGCCGAAAAAATATCATAAAAGTCCTGCAAAGTGATAAAAAATGGCGGAAACATGGAATCACAGGAAACACCGGTAGACACTCGTGAGCACTCCTGGAAGGTTGGCATTTACTTTCGGCAAGTGAACACTTGCTTTCGTCTCCACCCTAATCACAACCTGCCTCAGCCATGTGACTTTGCACTGACCTCCCTTGATTTGCCGAGTCCTAACTCCAGTGATGTTGGCCACTAGACTGGGAGGAGAAGGGTTGCAATCCCCTTGGGGGCATTTGTATCTCTGGTGCTGTAGAAATATTTAATAATTAGTGCTGGCATGAGTTCTGTTCACTTCAGCGGGATTCATGCCAGTGCTACTACCGGTGCTAGAAAGCCTGAGGATCAACCTTGTAAGTCAGGGGTGGGGAACTTTTTCCCTCCTGGGGACCACTTTTAAAATTAGTATGAACTCCATGGACTGTATAGGAGTGAGGGGCAGGGATGCTTAAGGTGGTGTGATCAGGATGGGAGAAGGACGGCAAGGTTCCAGTTCATGGATCTATTCCCTTGTCTCCACTCCCTTCCCCCTGAGCTTGCTTTTATCTCTTGAGGGCAGGGTCTAGATCTAGGGGGCCAGGTTACAGGAATGGGAAAGGAGGCAAATAAAAAAACAAAAAACAAAACAGCCGTGGGCCGCCAGATTTGACCCATGGGTAACCAATTACTCCCCGCTGCTGTAAATAAAGGAGAGTAAGCCCCTTGGGACAAGGACCTGTCTCCTATCACAACTGTTCAGGCTCAGGCATGTTACTAGCACCATATAAATAAGAATCCTCTTCTGATTAGCACTGATCTCATGGCTAGTAGCTTGGCTGGAATCTGTGCCCAACCCCCTTTCATTCTACCTCATGCAGACGAGTGCAAAATGTGGTGGCTTGGCTTCTTTCGAGGACAGGTCCCAGGAACACATTACAGTGGTGCGCCGAGGTCTGTGCTGGCTGCCAATAGTTTTCCAGGCACAATTCAAGGTGCTGGTTTTGACCTTTAAAGCCCTAAACGGTCTGGGTCCCATATATCTGAAAGACCGCCTGTCCTACTGTGCCCCTTTGTGACCCCCACGATCAGCCGGGGGTGCCCTCCTGCGGGTTCCGTCTGCTACCCTTGTCCATGGAGCAGGGGTGCGCAGGAGAGCATTGTTGGTTGCTTCCCCCATGTTATGGAATTCCCTTCTCCGGGAGGTTTGCTTGAGCCCAAGCCTGGCTATCAGGAAGCGGTGCAAGACTCTTTTTATTTCACAAAAGCATTTGGCAGGCAGGGATAGGTGGGGCTTGGCTGGAGTTTTGGGTAGGGTTGTAGGGGGAGGATGGGGGTTTGTGGGGAGGGTGCTTTGTATTAAAGTTTTTTTGTGTGCAGATTGTGAGCTGTCTTGAGTCATGTCGGAAGGATGGCTTAAAAATTTGAAAAATAAATAAATGTAGCAGTAGGGCAATCACTTCTTGCAGTACTATCCAGGCTGTACTAACTGGGGACAGGGGAGGTAGGGATGGGCGAACAGAACTGAGTTCGGAAATTTGGTCTGGTTCAGAAATTTGGTTCGGTTTGGAAGTTCGGTTCTGTCAACCGAACTTTTCGAGTTCGGTCCGAATTTCCGAACGAAGTTTGGAAATAAATGGAATATTATCTTTTAGGGATGGGCGAACAGAGCCGAGTTCAGAAATTCGGTTCGGTTTGAAAATTGAGTTCGGTTCAGAAGTTCGGTTCAGTCGACCGAACTTCCGAACCGCGTTCGCCCATCCCTAAGGGGAGGTGGAAGTACCCTTAGGATGCAGTGATGCACCAGAGAAGGTAAGGCAGGTGTATACATGGTGAGCCAGGAATCAGAGCAAGAGTTAGCAAAATGCTGCAAGCTTCTGCTGGTGTCCTTGGGTTCAATCCTGCCATGTCCTGAACACCTGCCATGTGGCATAGAGCGCTTTCAACTCCGTTTAAAGTCAGTGAAAGTTGCAGGCACTCTGAGCCTTGCAGGGTCAGGGCCTTTTGTTATTGGTATTTTTTATTGGATTTAAAAGCCCCTGGATTCACTCTCTTTGCTCAATATTGCTTACTTTCACCTGCCTTTGAACCTGGGAAGTGGAATTGAAAGGTCACATGGTTTCACTGGGGCTTCGATCCATAAGTGCTTCTGTAGTCCCTGCCAAATTGCGGTTTAATTTCTTTATTTCTTTATTTGGATTTTCAGCCTCTTAAGAACTGCCTTGTCCTGGTCTGCAGGGGCCCTGCCATCCATTAAGGCTCCAAAGCAGAGCCGTGAAAGCAATAACAAAACAGAATCCTTGAGCCGCTTCCTACAGTTGTGTTCCACGAGAGAGGGCTTTATTTACACTGCCACGCAGGAACCATGCATACATGGCAAACAAGATTTTACTGTGACATTAGACTTCAGTTCCTTTTAGCAAGGTTATGCACTTAAATCCAACATAATAACTGCGATACTGAGTCATGTCAATGGTCCATCGAGCCCAGTATCCTTTCTCTCTCAGTGGCTTATTCTGGATGCTTCAGAAGAAGTGAAAAAAACAAAAAAAGCCACACAGCAAAATTAAGGAACGGCCCATCTCCTGTTGCTTGCTCCCCAATTTCTGCCAGTTGCAGAGGGGTTTAGGAACACCATAACCACCCTGGTTGGTTAGATGTTGATGGTGCCACCCTCCACGGATTTGTCTGGTCCTTTTCAGACCTACTTATGGTATGGGTCTTTACAACATCTCATGTCGATGAGTTTCACAGGTCAATTGTACACCGCCCTGGGCTGCCATGGGCAGGAGGGGACGGGTTATCAAACTTTGATAAATAAAGAAATTAAATATAAATTAATGGGAAAAAATCTCTTCCCTTTTTAAAAAACTTCCACCTGTTCATTTCCTCAGATGCTTCTTTGTTTCTATAGTATGTGAAAGGGCAAATAACACTCCCCATTTCCTTTCTCCACAGCAGTCGTATTGGGGCAAGCCTGACATAACTGATAGGATAGGTAGTATATAAATAGTGCTCCCCCCCATGGCACTCAGAGCATTTTACATACAACAATTTAATCCTTGCATCAACCTACTTTTGGGTGAGAGAATAGATTATGACTGGCCCAAGGTCACCAGTGGGTTTCTAGCTAAGGCAAGACTTGAACTGAGGTCCCCGTATCCTCTCTTCCCCTCTCCAAATACAGCACACTTAGCCATTACACTATCCTGGCTCTCAAAGTATCCTACTGCAGCTATTGGTAGCTTAGGCTGTACTTGCTCCTTATTTCTTGCTACAACAGGCAGCAGCTGACATTTTACTTCCCATAACCTTGAGCAACTGGAATTCCAGGCCACTTGATCCTAGAAATGTCCGACCAAGGTATGCCCAACCTTGGTAGCTCCTTCCAAATGGAACTTCCAAAGGGAAGGACGGGACTCTGGACAGGATCAGTGCCAAACCATGAGGAAAGTGGGGATGTCTCTTTTTGTATCAGAGTTTGTACATTTCCCACCATTGAGCTTGACTGCTGAGATCCCACTGTCAAAAGCAGAGCTATTTTCTGGTTCTGGGACAATGTAATGTGGAACTAAAATGAGGAACAGGCAAACCCTGGTGTAGCTTCACTACTTGGACAAAAAAGAAAAGATGTCAGTTCAGGCAATAACCAATATCTATTTGTACTCCATCGGGTATCCATTTTGGTTTCTTGGGGTCCCCCTGGTTTTGGTTAATTCTCTCAGTATTTTGGTGAGGTAATTTTGTCAATATTTGTATTCTTTCACCTATGAAATTGCCAAAATAGTGCAACCAAAATTCTGAAATAACTGAATTGGAAAACCAGCTCCTCTCTGCCACACAATGTAATAGCCCCAAAGTTAGATATGCGAGTATCCATTTTAGGCCTTGGATAATGTTTGGGTAGCTGTTCTTCAACCAGTAGATTTACAGCTGGTTGAAGAACTGTACTTGGAGTGCTCATCCGTGGCTCCTCATCCATCTGGAGGGAGGTATCAAGCAGGGTGCCGCAGGGCTCTGCCCTGAGCCCGGTACTGGTCAACATATTTCATTAATGGCTTGGATGAAGGAGTAGAGGGAATGTTTATCAGATGACATGAAACTGGGAAGGATAGCTAAAACTTAAAAAGACTGAAATAAAATTAAAAATGATCTTAATAGGCTGGAAAACTGGGTTGAAACTAACAATAAAATTCAACAGAGATAATAAATTTGTTGTTGTTATTTTAATTAATAATAATAATAATAATGATAATGAATAATATATGGCGCCACCATGCCATGACACATTCGGAGCGTTTCACACGGATAAATGTAAAGTTCTGCATTTAGGTGATGTTGGGGGGCGGGGGTCTAGTTTGGCAGCAGTGAAAAGGATCTAGGGGGTGTAGTTGATCACAAGCTGAACATGAGCCAGCAGTGTGATGCAGCTGCAAAAAAAAGGCTAAAGGGTAGTGCAATTCTAGACTGCATTAAAAGAAGCATAATTTTCAAGTCACAAGAAGTAATAATTTCTTTCTATTCTGTGCTAGTCAGAACTCATCTGGAGTGCGGTGACCAGTTTTGGGTACCACACTCTTAAGAAGGGACATTGATAAATTAGAATGGGTTCAGAGGAGGGCGACAAAGATGGCCAGGTGTCCAAGTCCTATGAGGAAAGGTTGAAGGAACTGGGTATGTTTAGCCTTGAGAAGAGAAAACTAAGGGGAGACATGATAGTGGTCTTCAAATAGGATTTCCTGCATCGAGTAGGGGGTTGGACTAGGTGACCTCTGAGGCACCTTCCAACTCTGATTCTGTGAAGGGGCTACCCTGTCTCTTATACACATCTAGATGTGTATAAGAGCATCGAGTAGGGGGTTGGACTAGGTGACCTCTGAGGCACCTTCCAACTCTGATTCTGTGAAGGGGCTACCTGAAAATGTGAATAATAAACCCACTATGGATTTCAGCACAAATGTAATGGATTCTGTAGTATGGGAAGGATGAAGCAGAAAATCAGGAGACATTAACTACGATACTGGTGGCTAAGATTCTGTGCACGTCTCTCTGTGGTATGGCTAATCTCTCTAACGCACACATGATGGCTAAGTCACGTTGTGATGAGTGTGGTACAGGGACCCAAACTGAGTACAAGAGAACTGCGTTATGGGTAATAGAGAACACCGTTCCTGTCATTGGCCATTTACAGGACCTTTTCATACCGGCGCTGTATAGAGGGGTGTCAGTCAGATCTATGCATTGCATGACCTTGGACTATTTTAGCAGATTTCCATTGGTAGAATGTATTAGGAACTTCCTAGAGTGAAGCTCGTACTTAGTGCTGGAAAGACCTCTGTAAATCCATGGTTTCACATTGATAGAATTATGAGGACTAGAAGAGACCTCCTAGGTCAGTGGATGCATTATACTTCATCCAACAAAGGTTTATCCCACATGTTTCCTGGCTAATGAAAAACTGCAACATGCACATCTGGTTCTGCTCTGTTGCCCTCTCCAGTGAGTTCCACAAGGACATTAGTGGCACCTAAAATTGTTAGCACCTAAACTAACCGCTGGGAGATGGACGCAGGATGTTCAACATTTCTGATCCTGCTAGATCTCTCGGCCACTTTTGACACAGTGGACCATGAGCTGCTGTTGAGACGGCTGCAAGACCTGGGGCGGGTCTGGATGGAATTGTCCTTGGGTGGTTCCGCTCATTCCTCTCGGGGAGAAGCCAGCGGGTGGTGCTGGGGGCTGAAACATCAAGCCCCCGGGCCTTGACCTGTGACATTCCGCAGGGTTAGATCCTGTCTCCGTTATTATTTAATGTGTATATGCAGCCCTTGGGGGAGATCGTGAGAGAGTTTGAGGTGCGATGTCACCAATATGCTGATGATACTCAGCTGTACCTCTCGTTTTCAACTGACCCAGGTCCTGCTGTCTCATTACTTTCCCAGTGCTTGGAGGCTGTGGCGGATTGGATGTGGCAGAGCAGATTGAGGCTCAATCCTGACAAGATGGAGGTGATGATGGTGGGTAGGGTGAGGGAGGTGTCGGCTTCCCTCGTAGGGGGGGTCCGCCCTCCTGTAGCCCAGCAGGTTAGGAGTCTGGGAGTGGTTCTGGATGCAGACCTCCATCTGGATCGACTGGTGGAGGTGGTGGCTAAAGCCATCTTTCGCCCGTTGTATCTACTGCGGAGCCTGTGTCCGTACATTTCCGGGCCCGACCTGGCCACCCTCACCCATGCCTTCATCACCTCGAGGCTAAACTACTGTAACGCACTCTACATGGGGCTTCCCTTGATACTGGTTCGGAGGCTGCAGCTAGTGCAGAATGCGGCGCCCCGTCTCCTTATGGAGACGGGTCGATGGGAGCACATAACACTTGTGCTCCGTACTCTGCACTGGCTACCTATAACGTACCGAGCCAGATTCAATGTGTTGGTGTTGGCCTATAAATCCCTGCACGGTCTGGGCCCCTCATACCTCAGGGACCGCCTCGCCCTCCGCACCTCAGAGCGATCCCTTCGGTCTACTGGGTGCACCTTTTTGGAGGTCCCCCATGTAAAACGGGGGGCCACTATGGAGAGGGCATTCTTGGTGGCCGGGCCATGACTTTGGAACTCCCTCCCAGAGGAAGCCCGTCCAGCCCCAGGTCTGCTGGCTTTTCGCCGAGCCTGCAAGACCTGGCTGTTCACCCAGACCTTTGGGTGGGGGTAGTTGGGGATAAATCTGTGGTTTTTAAGATTTAAAAAAAATGTTTTGTAGTTTGGGATTTTTATTGGATTTTATTGTTATATATTTTTTGACTTTGTAAGCTGCCCCGAGATGCCATAGACATGAGGGAGCGGCTAAAAAAAATATAAATAAAATAAATAAACTGAGATACAAATGCTCTATCGGGCCGACAAAAATAAAATTGGTGGATTATGCAGGGCAAAACCTCAAAGGAATCCCACTCAAAACCCCCAATTCCAAGCTGTTTGTATGTTGCTGCATTGATGAGCAGAACATTAATACAAGGGAACAGACGGGGCAGCAGGGTTGGAGGGATGTTGTTTTAATGAGTAACAGCAGGAGGTTGGTGACCTCCCTGAACACGCGAGCGTGTTAGTCCTCTGACTTCATGTATGTTGTCAGAACATGGGGGGAGAGGATTAGACTGAGTCACAGTGATGCTTGGGCTAGAGGAGCTGGGAGGACCTCCTCTGTCCATTGCGGATTTGAAAGCTACTGAGTCATGCCACTTTGCTGGGCTGCTTTCCTCATTACTCGTGTATTTAAGCTCCACAGCTGTGAAATCCCATGCTGCTTGGCTTCTCTCGTCCTTGAAGTGTTCCCGCAGGAGTTACGAGCTTACCTTTATCCTTGGAGCATCTCCTTTCCAAAGTGACATTGTTTCTGCTAGAGATGACACTTATTATTATTTATTATTATTATTTATTATATTAATACAGTGCCTGTAATGTACCTCACAATCTGAGACACAAGGGAGGGGGATATGAGGGAGAGGTAAACATCAGGAAAAACAAGAGTACATTCATGAGGTTAAGAAGTTGCAGACTTACGTGCTTCGCTTAGTTACAGGGAATTAGGTTCTGAGTGAGGGGGAAAGGATGCAGCATCACCCATGACAAGCCAGGGAAAGGCCTGACGGAAGAGATGGGTTTTCAGGAGGGATTTGAAGGTTGGGAGGGAGGGAGCAGAGCGAATGTATCCACTGAGGGAGTTCCAGGCAAGAGGGGCAGCAAGGGGGAAGAGGCGAAGACGTTTAGAGGAGCAAGGGGTTTTTGAGCAGGTGAAGGTGAGGGTGGAGGAGGAGCAAAACTCCCAGGCAGGAGCATGGTGGGATACAAGAGCGGGGAGATATGGGGGAGCAAGGCCATGAAGAGCCTGGAAGGTGAAGATCAGGAGCTTGTGCTGAATGTGTAGAGGGAACCAGTGCAGGGTGGAGAGGAGGGGCTGTACATGGTTGAAACAATGAACAAGGTGGAAGATTTTGTCTGCAGAGCTTTGAATGGAGATGAGGGAGACCAGTAAGGAGGAACCTGCAATAGTCAAGACAAGAGATGACTAGAGCATGGACTAGGTTTTTTTTTTTTCCCCAACAGTAAGGCAAGACTAGATTTTAGCAATATTGTACGGAGCAAAGTGACAAGATTTAGCAACAGCCTGGATCTGAGGCTTAAAGAAGAGGGAGGAGTCGAAGAATCTTAGGCTACGGGCCTGAGGGACCGGCTGGATGGTGACTCCCTCAATGGAAATTGAGAGGGAAGTAGGAGAGGGGTGGGGATGAGTTCACATATTAAGCTTGAGTTGGCGATGAGACATCCAGGCAGAGATGTCAGCAAGACAGTCAGCTATATGAGTCTGGATGGAGCGGGAGAGTGTGGGAGTGGAGAGAGTGAGTTGCGTGCCATCAGCATACAGGTGATACTGGAAGCCGTGGGCTTCAGTGAGTTTACCCAGAGAAAGAGTGTAAAGGGAGAAGAGAAGGGGGCCCAAGACAGAGCCTTGGAAAACTCCCACATAGAGAGGAAACAACATAGAGGAAGTACCAGCAAGAGAAGCATTGAAGGAGCGGTTTGAGAGATACAAAGAGAACCAGTCAAGAACTGTGTCCCGGAAACCAAAGAAGCGTAGCGAATCCAGGAGGAGGCCATGGTCGACATTGTCAAAGGCGGCAGAAAGATCGAGGAGGACAAGAACAGAGTAGAGCCCTTTAGACTTAGCTAAGAGAAGGTCATCAGTTATTTTGGCAAGGGCAGTCAGTCGAATGGAGAGGGCAGAAGCCCAATTGGAGGGAGTCAAGGGAAGAATTTGAAGAGAGGAAGTCCACACTGTGTGTATACAGCTCGCTCCAGGAGCTTGGAAGTGAAGGGTAGGAGAAAAATGGGGTGATATCTTGGAGGGTCAGAGGGGTCAAAAGTAGCCTTCTTAAGGATAGGGGAGATAGTAGTGTGTTTGAAGGCCAATGGAAATGACCCAGTAGAGAGGGAGAGATAATGTGCAGTAGAGAAGGCGCAGTGGTGGGGACAATCACCATTAGGAGGTAAGAGGGGATGGTGTCAAGGGGGCAAGTGGAGGGGTTGGATGAAGAGAGGAGGGAAGTGGCCTCATCAAGAGAAGATGGGGAGAAGGAGAAGAGAAGAGAGGCAGGAGGGGGAACATCAGGGAAATGAGGTGGAGGAGGGAGAGGGTTGAGAAGTGATTGCAAAGCAGAGTTTATCAGTCTTGTTAAAGAAGTGGAGAAGATACTGTGTGGGGAGTGAGGAAGATGGGGGAAGACAGGGAGGCTTCAGGAGGGAAGCAAATGTGGAGAAGAAACTGTGTGGGTTGCGGGAGTGGGATTAATGTGGCATAATAGTGGTCTTTGGCAAGGGAAAAGACATTGCTAAGCGCAGAGAAATATCTGCCGATTATCCAGTATCTGGTTAGGGTTCAGCTTTTAATCAGGTTACTAGGATTGCTGATTTACTGTGATACCGTGCATTACCATTTACCACATCAACTACACAATTTGCGTAAGTTACATCCTTATTTATCCTGGGCTGAGCTTGCCATGGTGACCCATGCCCTGGTGACTGCAAGGCTTGACTTATGTAACTTCTACGGGCTGCCAGCAGTGCTTATTCATTGCTTGCAGCTTGTTCAGAATGGGACAGCTCTGCTGCTTACTGGTTTAGGCAGTCGTGATCATATTGCGCCCTGCGTTCTCTACATTGGCAGCCTGTGGAGCAACGGATTGAGTTTAAGATTGTGCTGCTAGTTTTTAGGTCCCGAATGGTTTAGGCCCTGGCTTTATTCGAGAGCTACTCCTTGAACCTCTCACTGATGGGTATCTGCTATCAGGAACCACCCGCTGTTTGGACGTTCTGCCATCGTGTCTGGAGTTGGCAGGTGATTGGGCTGTGGTGCTGTGGTGGGTCCCTTGGAGTGGAACGCCTTCCCTCCAGATGTTTGTCTCAGTTCCTCCCTCCAGACCTTTAAAAAGCTCCTAAAAACATATTTGTTTTTTCTCAGTGTTTTTAGGATCCACTGGTGGTTCCCTCATTGTACTTTGCCCTCCCTTTTTGCCTGCCCCATTAACAAAAAATTAATGATTGTTTTAAATTGTTCTAAATTGGTTTT